>JAPVLO010002984.1:0-26630 GCA_027257055.1 Cephalopachus bancanus
AGCCCAAGGAAATAGCTCCAGGTGAAGGGACGGTGGCCTGGAGCCGGGAGGCGTCACCTGGAACATTCTCTCCTGGCAGGTGATATGGGGCACAGATCTGAAAGACATGGGGCAGCAATCTGTGCAGGAATCAAGGACCTAGAGTCTCAAAGAAAAGGAGATTGCAAATGCAAACACCTGTGGTGTGAGTTGAAGAGGCAGCCAGGAGGCCCTGTGTGATTGGAGGAAGTGAGAAAGGGGAGGAGGTGAGGTCAGAGTGACTGTCAAGGCCAGCAGTGTCAGCCTAGAAGAAACTTGATTCTCCCCAGGTGGAGAAGTAGAGCCTACATCATGCCCTGGTCTGCTGTGGCCTCACGCCCATAGCCACAACTCATCTTTGCCCCATAAGAGGAGACTCTCAGGTGCCCACGGCCTACCCTGGGGACCCAGCTCAGAGCTGTGTCCATGACTCCCAAGAATGAGAGGATATTCCCAGGTGCACACGACCTGCCCTGGAGACCCATCTTAGGGCTATGTCCATGACTCCCAGACACGAGAGGATATTCACAGGTGGCCATGGCCCCCCGGGGACTCATCAGACTTAACTAGTTACCAGATGGCTACCCAGCTAACTTAACTAACTCTCTACCTAGCTAGCTAGCAGGCTAGTCAGCAGACTTAAGTAGCTGACTTAATTAGCTAACAAGCTGACTATTTAACTGACTTAACAAGCTCGCTACCTAGCTAACCAGCTGGTTAGCGAGCTGACTTATTAGCTGACTTAAATTGCTGGCCTGCTTGCCAGACAGCTGAATTAACTAGCTTGTTATATAGCTAGCCAGCTGGCTAGCCAGATGACTTAACTAGGTGACTTAATTAGCTAGCCAGGTGACTAGCCAGCTGACTTAAGTAACAGGTTACCTAGCTATCCAGCTTCATATCCAGCTGACTTAACTAGGTGACTTAAGTAGCTAGCCAGCTGGCTAGGAGGCTGACCTAACTGCCCAGCTACCTAGCTAGTCAGCTGAATAGACAGCTGAGTTAACTAGCTAACTACTTACATAGCCTGCTGGCTTGCTAGCTGACTTAACTACCTAGCTGCCTACCTAACCAGCTGGCTAGTGAGCTGACTTAACTAGGTTACTTAACTAGCTGGTTAACTGGCTAGCCAGCTGACTTAACTAGCTTGCCACCCAGAGTGTCAACTGGCTAGCCAGCTGATTTATTTCACTGAATTAACTAGCTAGCAGGTTGATTTAACTAGCTGACTTAACAGGCTATCTACCTAGCTAGCCAGCTGGCTTAACTAGCTGGTTTAACTAGCTAGCTACCTATCTAGCAATCTAGCTAGCCAGCTGACTTAACTAGCTAGCTGATATAACCAGCTGACTTATAGAGCCAACTTCCTAGCTAACCAGCTGACTTAACTAGCCTGATGGATAGCCATCTGCCTTAACTAGCTTTTAACTAACTAACCAGTTTGATAGTCAACTGACTTAATGAGCTGAATTTACTAGTTAGCCAGCTGTTTTCTAGTTGGCTTAACTAGCTGACTTAACAAGATGACTACCTATCTAGCAAGCTGGCTAGACAACTGACTTACCTAGCTGATTAAGCTAGTAAGATGGCTTGCCAGCTCACTTAACTAGCTAGCTACCTACCTAGCCAGCAGGCTAGCCAGCTGACTTAACTAGCTGACTTGAACAGCTAGCCTGCTGGCTTGCAAGCTGACTTATCTAGCTAGCTACCTACCTAATCAGCTGGCTAGACAGCTGACTAAACTAGTTGACTTGCCCAGCTAGCCAGTTTGCTAGCCAACTGGCTTAACTTGAAGACATCACTAGCTAGCCAGGTAGCTATCTAACTGACGTAACTTGCTAGCTACCTACCTTGCCAGCTGGCTAGCCAGCTCTCTTAAATAGCTGAATTAATCAGCTAGCCAGCTGACTATCCAACTGACTTAACTACCTCGCTACCTAGCTAGCCAGCTGGCTAGCCAGCTGACTTAATTAGCTGAATTAACTAGCTAGCTACTAGCTAGACAGCTGACTTAAATAGTTAGCTAACTGGCTCCCTACCTCACTAGCCAGCTGATTTGAACATTTAGCTAACTAGCTAGCTACCTAGCTAACAAGCTCACTTAAATAGTTAGCTGCCTAGCTAGCTAGCTGACTTAACATGCTAGCTAACTAGTTAGCTTACTTGTTATCTTACGTGCTAGCTAGCTGACTTAGTTTTCTGACAACTCATTAGCTAACGAACTTCCTGGTGGCTAAAGCAGCTGACTTAACTCATTAGCTAATTAGCTACATAGCTGACTCTTCCAGCTGACTTAACTCGTGAGCTAACTAGCTAGCTAGCCTATTCAACCAGCTGACACAACCCATTTGCTAACTGGCTTGCTAGCTGACTCAACCAGCTGACTTAACCTGTTCGTTAACTAGCTAACTACCTGACTCAACATGCTGACTTAATCCGTTAGTTAACTAGCTAGCTAGCTGTCTTAACCAGTTGACTTAATTAGAAAGCTGACTTAACTAGCTGAATTAGGTAGGTGACTTAAATATTTAGGTAACTGACTTAACTGGCTGACTTAACTACTTAGCTAGTTGACTTCACTACCTGAATTAAACAGTTAGCTAAAAATTTAACTACCTGTATGACTAGCTGACATAACTAATTAGCTAAATAGTTAGGTAACAGACTTAAGTACCTGAGTTAAATTTTTAGCTACCTAGTGAGCTAGCTGACTTAGCTACCTGACTTTGCTAGCTAATTGGTGAGCTAGCTGACTTAGTTATCTGACTTAACTTGTTGGCTAACAAGATAGCTAGCCGACTTAAAGAGTTGGCTAACGAATTAGCTACCTCTTTTATCTAGTTGGTATTTGAGTCAACTACCTGACTTAACTAGTTGTTTAATGAGTTAACTAAGTGACTTAACTTGTTGGCTGACGATTTGGCCCACTAGTCAGCTCTATTAACTACTTGGATGACTGATGTGATGAACTAACTAGTCAGCTGATTAGTAGGCCGACTAGTTAGCTTGCCTAACTTGTTGGCAACTGGTAGCTGAGCTAACTTGGCTGACAATTTAGTCGACTCGTCGGCCGATTGTTTAGCTAACTTTACTAGTTGGCTGGCTAGGAGGCCGACTGGTTAGCTGACTTAACTAGTCGTCTGGCGAGTGAGCCAAGAGGTGAGCTGACTTTACTCATTCTCTTGCAAGTGAGCCAATAGTTCAGCTGACTTAACTAGTCAGCCGGCAAGTGAGCCGACTGGTCAGCTGACTTAACAAGTCGGCCAGCGAGTGAGCTGTTTTGTCAGCTGACTTTAGTTGGCTAGCGAGTGAGTCAACTGGTCAGAGGACTTAACTTGTAGGCTGGTGAGTGAGCCGACTTGTGAGACAACTTATCTAGTCGGCCAATGAATGATGTGACTGGCGAGCTGACTTAACTAGTCAGGTAGCACACGAGTCGACTGGTGAGCTCACTTAATTAGTCGGCTGGCAAGCAAGCCAACTAGCTAGCTAACCTGTTGGCCTGTGAGCGAGTCAACAAGTTAGTTGACCTATTGGCTGGTGTGGAAGCTGACCAGTTGTCAGGCAAGGGAGCCGAGTAGTAAGCTGACCTGATCAAAAGTGAGTGAGCCCACTAGTTAGATGACCAGCTAGCTGAGTTGATAGCTGACTAGTGAGTTAAATACCCAGCTGATTTGATAGCTGAGTTAACTAGCCAGCTGACTAGCTAGCTGGGTATCTAGCTGACATAACTAGGTAGCAAACAAGCTATCTAGCTGTCTAGCTAGCCGACTTAACTAGCTAGTTAACTAGCTAGTTAGCTGGCTAGCTGACTTACATATCTAGTTGACCACATAGCTAGCTGACTATTTGCTGTATAGCTAGCTGACTTTACTAGCTAGCTGAATAGTTAGCTGAGTTGCTAGCTGACTTAATTAGCTACCTAGATAGCTAGCTGACTTTAGTAGCTGACTAGCAAGTTGGCTGGATAGCTGGCTAGCCAACTGACTTAAGTAGCTAGCTGCATGTTTGGCTAGACTGCTAACCATCTGGCTAAACTAGCTAGCTACATGGCTGGTTAGCTGGCTAGGGAGCAAGATAGCCAGTTAGCGGGCTTCCCAGCTGGCCAGCCAGTCAGCTTAATTAGGCAGCTTCCTGGCTGGACATTTGGAATGCCAGCCAGCTTAACTAGCCACCTAGCTAGCCATCCATCTAGCCAGCTCACTTAATTCGCTGACTTAACAAGGTGGCCATTGGGCTAGCCAGCTGACTTAAATAGCTAGCCTTCCTCATGGCTAGGAAGGTAGCTAGCTATTTAAGTCAGCTGGCTACCCCAATGGCCACCTTGTTAAGTCAGCGAGTTAAGTGAGCTGGCTAGATGGATGGCTAGCTAGGTGGCTAGTTAAGCTGGCTGGCATTCCAAATGTCCAGCCAGGAAGCTGCCTAATTAAGCTGACTGGCTGGCCAGCTGGGAAGCCCGCTAACTGGCTATCTTGCTCCCTAGCCAGCTAACCAGCCATGTAGCTAGCTAGTTTAGCCAGATGGTTAGCAGTCTAGCCAAACATGCAGCTAGCTACTTAAGTCAGTTAACCAGCTGACTTAACCAGGTAGCCAACTGGCAAGTCAGCTAACTAAATGAGCGAGTGACCTAACTAGCGAGTTGGCTAGCCACTTGAATTAATTAGCTGACTTAACCAGCTATCCGCTGGTTTGCCAGCACACTCAGCTACTTGACTTAACTAGCCAGCTGTCTAGCCAGCAGACAAAACTAGCTGACAATACTAGCAGCCTGGTGGCTAGCCAGCTGACTTAACTAGCTAGCTACCTAGCTAGCCAGTTGAGAAACCAGCTGAATTAACTAGCTGACTTAAATAGCTAGCCAGTTGGCTAGCCAACTGACTTAACTAGTTTGCTACCTAGCTAGCCAGTTGGCAAGCCAGCTGACTTAACTAGCTGACTTAAGTAGCTAGCAAGCTCCCTGGACAGCTGACATAACTAGCTACCTAGCTAGCCAACAGTCTAGCCATCTGACTTAACTAGGTTACTTAACTAGATAGATGGCTGGCTTTTTACCTGGCTAGCTGATTTAATGATCTAGCTGACTAGCTAGCTGACGACCTAGATGACTTAACTAGCTAGCTGACTAGCAAGCTAACTAGCTGAGTTGTTAGCCACCTACCTCACTAGCTAGTCACCTGACAGATCAGCATGCTAACGAGTGTCTTAACTTGCCTGCCACCTAGCTAGCCAGCTGGCTAAACAGCTGACTTAACTAGCTGACTTAACTAGTTAGCCATCCGGCAAGCCAACTGGCTTAACAAAAGCTATCCACCTAGCCTGCCAGCTGGCTACCCTGCTATATTAACTCACTGACTTAACTAGCTATCTACCTAGCAAAACCAGTTGGCTAGCCACTTGAACTAACTATCTGACTTAACCTGCTAGCCAGCTGGCTAGCCAGCTCACTTAACTAGGTGGCTTAACTAGCTAGCCAGTTGGGAAGCCAGCTGATTTAACTAGCTAGCTACCCAAGCTAGGCTGGTGGCTAGCCAGCTGGCTTAACTAGCTGACTTAACTTGCTAGCAAGTAGACATAACTAACTGACTTAACTAACTAGCTACCTAGCAAACAAGTTCACTTTACTAGCTGAAATAACTAGCTAGTTTCCCTAGCTAGCTATCTAGCAAGCTAGCCGACTTAAATAGCTGACTTAACTGATTGGATATCTAGCAAGCCAGTTGACTTTACTAAATGAAATAACTAGTCAGACAGCTCTCTAGCCATCTGAATTAACTAGCTTTTTAACCAGCTATCGAGTTGGCTAGCCAACTGACTTAATCAGCTGATTAACTAGTTGATTAATGAGCTAGGCAGTTGGTCAGCCTGGGGGCTAAACTAGCTGGTGTTACTAGTTATCCAGCTGACTAGCCAGCTGACTTAACTAGCTCTCTACCTCTCTAGCTATCTGGATAACCAGCATTCTTAACTAGCTGACTTAATTAGCTAGTCAACCGGCTAGCCAACTGAGTAACTAGGTCACTACCTAGCTAGCCAGCTGGCTAGCCAGCTGACTTAACTAGCTGTTTTAACTAGCTGGCCTGCTTTCTAGCCAGTTGAAATAACTAGCTTGCTACATAGCTATCCAGCTGTCTATACAACTGAATTAACTAGGTGACTTATCTTGCTAGCAAGCTGTCTAACGAGCTGACATAACTGGCAAGCTAACTACATAGCCAGCTGGCTAGTCAGTTGAATTAACTAGCTTGCTACATAGCTAGCCAGCTGCCTATACAACTGAATTAACTAGGTGACTTATCTTGCTAGCAAGCTGTCTAGCTAGCTGACATAATTGGCAAGCTATCTACCTAGCCAGCTGGCAGTCAGCTGACTTAATGTGGTCACTTAACTATCTAGCCAGCTGGGTAGACAGCTGACATAACTAGCTAGATACCAAGCTAGCATGCTGGCTTGGCAGCTGACTTATCTAGCTGAATTAACTAGCTCTCCAGCTGGCTACCCAGCTGAATTATTTGCCTAGCTACCTAGCTAGCCAGCAGGCTATCTAGCTGACTTAACTAACTGACTTAACGAAGTAGCCAGCCAGCTAGCCAGCAGACTTAACTAGCTAGCTACCTAGCTAGACAGGTGAATAGCCAGCTGAGTAATCTAGCTGACATAACTAGACACCAGAGGGCTACACAGCTGACTTAACTAGCTACATACCTACCTAGACAACTGGCTCACCAGCTGATTGAACTACCTAACTACCTAGTTAACCTGCTGTCCAGCGTGCTGACTTAACCAGCTAGCTAGCTAGCTGGCTAGCCAGCTGACTTAACTAGCTAACTATCCAGCTTGGAAGCTGGCTAGCAAACTGACTTAACTAACTGACTTAACGAGCTAGCTACATAGCTAGCCAGCTGACTTAAATAGCTGTTTTAACTAGTTAGCTACCTAGCTAGCTGTCATGTAGCTAGCTGACTTAACTAGCTGACTTATCTATCTAGCTGGCTGACATATCTAGCTGACTTAACTAGCTAGCTTCCTAGCTAGCCAGAGGACTTAACAAGCCTAAATAACTAGCGAGCCAGTAGGCTACCCATCTGATGCAACTTGCTTTTCAACCAGCTAGTCACCTGGCTAGGCAACTGACTTAACGAGCTGACTTAACTAGCTAGCCAGCTAGTTAGCCAGCTTACTAAATTAGCTGACTTAATTAGCTGTCCAGCTGGCTAGCCAGCTGAGTTAACTGCTTAGCTACATATGTATCCAGTAGCCTAGACAGCTAATTTAACTAGCTGTCTTAATGAAGTAGCCAGCTGGCTATCCAGAATACTTAACTAGTTAGCTACCTGGCTAGGGAGCTGGATAGCCAGCTGGCTTAACTAGCTGATATAACTAGATAGTTTGAAAGCTGGCCAGCTAACTTAACTAGATACCTACCTACATAATCTGCTGGCTTGTTAGCTGAATTTACTACCTACCTACCTAGCTAACCTGCTGTCCAGTATACTGACTTAACTAGGTTACATAACTAGCTAGCCAGCTGGCTAGCCAGCTGCATTAACTAGCTAGCAACCCTACTAGGCAGCTGGCTAGCCTGCTGACTTAACTAACTGACTAAACCAGTTAGACAGCTGCCTTTTTTTTTTTTTTTTTTTTTTTTTGAGTTGGAGTCTCACTCGGTCGCCCAGACTGGAGTGCAGTGGCCGCTCCCGGCCACCGCACCCTCGACCTGCGGGGCCCCGGCGACCCTTCCGCCTCAGCCTTCCTAGTAGCCGGAATTACAGGCATGCACTACCACACCCGGCTGATTTTTTGATTTATTGTAGAGATGAGGTCTCGCTGCCCAGGCGGGTCTCGAACCCGCGGGCTCAGGCAATCCACTCACCTCAGCCTCCCAAAGGCGCGGGATTACAGGCTGAGCCACCGAGCCCGGCTGACAGCTGCCTTATATACCTGAGTTAACTAGCTAGCTATCTAGCTACCCAGCTGACTTAACTAGCTGACTTAACTATCTAGCTACGTAGCTTGAAAGCTGTCTGGTCAGATGACTTAACTAGAAGACTTAACCTGCTAGCCAGCTGGCTGGCCAGCTGATTAACTAGCTAGCCAGCTGCCTGGCCAGCTGAATTAACTAGCTGTCTTAACCAGCTACCTAGCTGGCTAGCCAGCAGACTTAACTAGATAGATACCTAGCTAGCAAGTGGGAAGTCCAACTGAATTAACTAGCTGACTTAATTAGCTATCCCCCTTGCTAGCCAGTTGACTCAACTAGCTTGCTACATAGCTAGCCAGCTGGCTAGCCAGCTGACTTATCTACTTGACTTAACCAGCTAGACAGCTGGCTAGTCAGCTGACTCAACTAGATGACTTAACTGGTTTTCCTGATGGCTGACTGAACTAGCTCTCACCTAGCAAGCTAACTGGCTAGGCAGCTGAATTAACTAGATGACTTGTTTAGCTAGACAGCTATCTAGACAACTGAGTTAACTATCTTGCTACCTAGCTAGTCTGCTGTCAAGCCACCTGACATAACTAGCTAACTTACATAGCTTGCCAGATTGTTAGTCAGCTGAATTAACTAGCTTGCTATATAGCTAGCCAGCTGGCTAGCCAGCTGACATAACTAGGAGAGTTAACTATCTTGCCAGCAGGCTAGACAGCTGACTTAACTATCTAACTAACTAGCTAGCCAGCTGAATTAAATAGTTAGCTAACTATCTAGCTACCTAGCTAGCCAGCTGACTTAAAAAATTATCTAACTACCTAGCTACCTAGCTAACAAGCAGACTTAAATAGTTAGCTGCCTAGCTAGCTAGCTGACTTAACCAGATGGCTACGTAGTTAGCTTACTCGTTATCTAACATTCTAGCTAGCTGACTTAATCATCCGACTTAACTCATTAGCTGATGAGCTAGCTAGCCTACTCAAACAGCTGACTCAACCCGTTTGGTAACTAGCTATCCTGCTGACTCAACCAACTGACTTAACACGTTAGTTAACTAGCTAACTACCTGACTCTACCTGCTGACTTAACCCGTTAGCTAACTACCTAGATAGCTGTCTTAACCAGCTGACTAAATTTGGTAGGTGACTTAACTAGCTGACTTAGCTGACTTAACTACTTAGCTAGCTGATTTAACTGGCTGACTTAACTAGTTAGCTAGCTGACTTAACTACCTGAATTAAATAGTTAGCTAACTATTTAGCTAGCTGAATAACTAGCTGACTTAACTAGTTATCAAACTATTTAGGTAGCAGTCTTAAATAGCTGACTTAAATATTTAGCTAACTAGTGAGCTAGCTGTCTTAGGTAGCTGACTTAGCTAGGTAGCTAATTAGCTAGCTGACTTAGCTAGTTGACTTAACTAGTTGTCTATCGAGATAGCTAGCTGACTAAACGAGTTGGTTAATGTGTTAGCTAACTGTTTCAACTATTTGGTAAATGCATTAACTAGCTGTTTTTAATTTGTTGGGTAACGAGTTAGCTAGGTAACTTAACTTGTTGGCAGATGATGCGAACGCCTACTAATCTGGTTTAAAATGATGGCTACTACTCAGCTGACTTGTTAGCAGGTTTAACAAGTTGGCCGTCTAGTTGGCCGACTAGTTAACTGGGTTAATTAGTTGACTGATGAGTTGGCCAGCAAGTTAGCTCGGTTAAGTAGTTGACTGGCTAGTTTGGTCATCTAACTACATGGCTGACTAGTTGGCCGACTATTTAGCTGACCTAACTAGTCAGCCCACAAGTTAGCTGACCTAACTTGTTAGCTGACAAGTTGGCAAAATGGTCAGCCGATTGGTTAACTGACTTAAATAGTTGGCCGGCTAGTTGGCCAACTGGTTAGCTTACTTAACATGTCAGCCAGTGAGTGACCCACAGATGAGCTGACATAACTTGTCAGCCAGCGAGTGAGCAAACTGCTCAGCTGACTTAACTATTTGGTCCACAAGTAAGCCGACTGGTCAGCTGACTTAACTAGTAAGCTGGCGAGTGAGCTGACTTGTCATCTGACTTTAGTCAGATAGCAAGTGAGCCAAATGGTCAGAAGAGTTAACTAGAGTTAACTAGTGAGCTGACTTAACTAGTCGGCTAGCGAGCAAGTTGACTAGTTAGCTGACCTGTTGGCCTGTGAGTGAGCTGATAATTCAGTTGACCTCTTTACTGGTGAGCGAGCCGACTAGTTTGCTGACCAATTTGCAGGCGAGTGAGCCAACTAATTAGCTGACCTGATGGAAAGCGAGCGAGCCAACTAGTTATCTGACCTGTTAGCTGAGTTGCTAGCCGACTAGTTAGCTAAATAACTAGCTGATTTGCTAGCTGACTTAACTAGCTAGCTGACTAGCTAGCTGGCTATCTAGCTGACATAACTAAATAGCAAACAAGCTATCTTACTCTCTAGCTTGCTGACTTCACTTGCTCGCTGAATAATTAGGTGAGTTGCTAGCTGACTTAACTAGCTAGCTCGCTAGCTAGCTGACATAACTAGCTGACTATCTACTTTGCTGGATAGCTGGCTAGCCACCTGACTTAACGAGTTAGTTAACTGGTTGTCTACACGGCTAGTCAGCTGGCTTAACTAGGTAGTTACCTTGCTGGCTAGCTGGCTAGGCAGCCAGCTAGCTAGCTAGTGGGCTGACCAGGTGGCTAGCCAGTCGGCTTAAATAGCCATCTGAGTGACTGGACAGTCCGATAGCCATCTGGATTAACTAGTCAGCCAACCTGCTGGTCAGCCAACTAGCCAACTGGCTTAACTAGCGGGCCACCTAACTGACCAGCCTGCTAACCAGCCAGCTTAACTTGCCAGGCACTTAGCTAGCCTGCCGGCTAACAAACTTACTTAACTAGCTGACTTAAATAGATAGCCATCCATCTAGCCAGCTGGCTAAACTAGCTAGCCACCTAGATAGCTAGCTGGCTAGCCAGCTCACTTAATTCACTGAATTAAATAGCTAGCAGCTAGCTGGCTAGTCAGCTGACTTAATTACCTAGTTACCTACCTAGCCAATTGGCTAGCCAGCTGACTTAACTACCTGACTTAAACTAGCCAGCTGGCTTGCCAGCTGATGTAAGTAGTGAGCTACCTAGCTAGCCAGTTGGCTAGCCACTTGAATTAACTAGCTGACTTAACCAGCTAGCCAGCTTGCTAGCCAGCTGACTCAACTAGCTGATATAAGTAGATAGCCAGTTGGATAGCTAGCTCACTTAACTAGCAGACATCACTAGCTAGACGGGTGGCTAACGAACTGACTTAAATACCTAGCTACCTACATATTTCACTGGGTTGCCAGATGACTTAACTACCTAGCTAACTAGCTAAACTGCTGGCTAGCGAGCTGACTTAATTAGGTGACTTAAGTAGCTAGCCAGCTGGCTAGCCAGCTGACATAACAAGCTAGTTACACAGCAAGACTGTTGGCTAGCTGGAGGACTTAACTAGCTGACTTAACTAGCTAGTCACCCAGCTTGGCAGCTACTTTACTAGCTGAAGTAATTATCTAGCTACATAACTAGCTAACTACCTAGCTAGGCAACTTAACTAACTGACTTAACTACCTAGCTAACTGACATAACTAGCTGACTTAACTAGCTATACACCTAGCTAGCAATTTGACTTAACTAGCTGAAATAATTAGCTAGTTAGCTGTCTAGTCAGCTAACTTAACTAGCTTTTTAAGTAGCTAGCGAGCTGTTTAGCCAAAACCCACTTAACGGGGTGACTTAAATAGCTTGCCAGCAGGTTAGCCAGCATACTTAACTAGTTGATTAACGAACGAGGCAGCTGGTCAGCCCGGTGACTATACTAGCTGACTTAACCAGATATCCAGGCGGCTAGCCAGCTAACTTAACTAGCTCTCTACCTCTCTAGCCACATGGATAGTCAGCAGATTTAACTAGCTGACATAACTAGCTAGGCAGCTGGCTAGCCAACCGACTTAACTAGGTCGGCCAGTTTGCTATCAAGCTGACTTAACTAGCTGCCTTAACTAGCTGGCCTGCTTTCTAGCCAGTTGAATTAAATAGCTTGCTACATAGCTAGCCACCAGGCCATCCAGCTGAAATAACTAGGTGGCTTATCTATCTAGCTAGCTGTCTAGCTAGCTGACTTAACTAGCAAGTTACATAGCTAGTCAGCTGCATTCTCAGCTGACTTAAATAGCTGACTTAACTAGCTAGCTACCTAGCTTGCCAGCTGATTAAACTTGCTGAAATAACTAGCTAGCCTGCTGTCTAGCCAACTGAATTAACTAGCTTTTTAACTAACTAGGGATATGGCTAGCCAACTGACTTAATGAAATGATTTAAAGCTATCCAGCTGGTGAGCTACCTGACTTAGCTATGTGATTAATGAGTTAGGCAGCCTGCCAGCCAGGTGACTGGCTGGATATCTAGCTGATTTAACTAAATATCCAGTTGGATAGCCAGCTGACTTAACTAGCTCTCTAGCTCTCTAGCCACCTGGATAGCCAGCTGTCTTAACTAAATGACTTAATTTGGTAGCCCGGGTTTGGGTAGTCAACTGACTTAACTAGGGTTTCTAGGTAGCCAGCCAGCTGGCTAGCTAGTTGACATAACTAGCTGTCTTAACTAGCTGGCCTGCATTCTAGCCACTTGAATTAACTAGCTTGCTACATAGCTAGCCAGCTGGCTATCCAGCTGAATTAACTAGGTGACTTATCTAACTAGCCAGCTGACTTAAGTAGCAGGATACCTAGGGGGCATGATGGCTAGTCAACTGACTTAACTTGGTGACTAAACTAGCTAGCCAGCTGGCTAGACAGCTGACATAACTATCTATCTACCTAGATTGCAAGCTGGCAAGCCAGCTGTATTAATTTGCTGACAAATAACGAGCCAGCTGGCTATTCAGCTAACTTAATTGCCTAACTCCCTAGCTAGCCAGCTGACATAACTAGCTGAAATAACTAGTGAGCCAGCTGGCTACCCATCTGACGTGACCAGCTTTTTAAGTAGCTAGCCAGCTGGCTAGACCACTGACTTCACCAGCTGACTTAACTAGCTAGACAGCTGGTTAGCCAGCTGACTAAACTAGCTGACTTTACTAGCTGGCCAGCTGGTTCGCCAGTTGACTTAATTTCCTAGCTACCTAGCTAGCCAGCAGCCCAGCCAGATAACTTTACCGACTTAATGAAGTAGCCAGCTGGCTAGCCAGCAGACTTAACTAGCTACCACCTAGCTAGACAGAGTGGTAGCCAGCTGACTTAACTAGCTGATATAGGTAGATAGCCTGATAGCTAGCCAGCACACTTAACTAGCTACCAACCTACATAGCCCTCTGTCTTGCCAACAGTTTTAACTACCTAACTACCTAGCTAACATGCTGGCAAGCGAGTTGACTTAACTATGTGATTTAACAAGATAGTCAGTTGACTAGCCAGCTGATTTAACTAGCTAGGTACCCTGCTAGGTAGCTGGCTAGCCATCTGGCTTAACTAGTTGACTTAATCAGGTATCCAGCTGTCTAGCATGCTGATTTAACTGCCTACCTACCTAGCTACTCAGCTGGGTAGCCAGCTGACTTAACTACCTAGCTACCTACATAGCCTGCTGTTTTGCCAGCTGACTTAACTACCTAGCTACCCAGCTAACGAGCTTGTTAGTGAGCTGACTTAACAAGGTTACTAAACTAGCTAGCTAACTGGCTAGCCAGTTTACTTAATTAGCTAGCTACACAGCTAGGCAGCTGGCTAACCAGCTGAGTTAACTCACTGTGTTTACTAGCAAGAAAGCTGACTTAACTTGCTGAATTAACCAGCTAGCTACCTAGCTAGCCAGCTGGCTTAATTAGCTGGCTTAACTAGTTAGCTACCTGGCTAGCTATCTAGCTTGCCAGCTGACTTAACTAACTGAATTAACTAGCTAGCTAGCTGACATAACTAGCTGACATATAGCTAGCTTCCTAGCTAGCCAGCTGATTTAACTAGCTAAAATAACTTGCTAGCCCGATGGATAGCCATCTGACTTGACTAGCTTTTTAATCAGTTAACCAGCTGGGTAGTCAACAGACTTAATGTGCTGTCTTAACTAGGTAGTTGGCTGGTTGCCAGCTGAATTAACTAGCTGACTTAAACAGCTAGTCTGCAGCCTAGCCAGCTGACAACTAGCTGACTCCCTATACAGCCAGCTGACTAGCCAGATGACTTACCTAGCTGACTTAAGCTAGAAAGCTGGGTAGCCAGCTCATTAACTAGCTAGCTAGCTACCTAGCCAGAAGGTTAACAAGCTGACTTAACTAGCTGACTTGAATTGCTAGCCTGCTGGCTAGCAAGCTGACTTATCTAGGTAGCTACCTAACTACCCAGCTGGCTAGACAGCTGACTAAACTAGCTGGCTTAACCAGCTAGACAGTTGGCTAGCCAGCTGACTTAACTCACTGACATCATTAGCTAACCAGGTCGCTATCTAGCTGACTTAACTAGCTAGCTACCTACCATGTAAGTTGGCTTGCCAGCTCTCTTAACTAGCTGAATTAACCAGGTAGCCAGCTGGTTAGCCAACTGACTTAACTAGCTTGCTACCTAGCTAGCCAGCTGGCTAGCCAGCTGACTTAACTAGTTGACTTAAATAGCTATATACCTAGCTAGCCAGTTGACTTAATTAGTTAGTTAACTAGCTAGCTGCGTAGCTAGCCAGCTGACTTAGTTAGCTGCCAGCTGGCTACTTGACTTAACCAGCCAGTTAACTAGTTCCTTACTCATTATCTAATGTACTAGCTAGGTGACTTAATTATCTTACTTTGCTCGTTAGCTAATGAGCTAGATAGCTGACACAACGAGCTGGCTAACTCAGCTGGTTAGCCAGCTGCCTAGCTGTGTAGCTAGCTAATTAAGTGAACTGGCTAGCCAGTTAGCTAGCTAGTTTAGTAACCTTGTTATGTCAGCTCACTAACAAGCTCGATAGCTAGGTAGCTAGGTAGCTAGGTAGTTAAGTCAGCTGGCAATCGTTAGCTAGCTAGGTAGCTAGCTGACTCATACATCTGACTTAACTCGTTAGCTAACAAGCTACCTAGCCTACTGAACCAGCTGAATCAACCCATTTCCTAACTTGCTAGTAGCTGACTCAACCAACTGACTTAGTACATTAGTTAACTAGTTTTCTACCTGACTCAACTTGCTAACTTAACCGTTAGTTAACTACCTAGCTAGCTGTCCTAACCAGCTGACAAAATTAGATAACTGACTTAACTATCTGACTTAACTGGCAGACAACTAGTTAGCTATATTACTAAACTAGTGAATTAAATAATTAGTTAATTACTTAATTAGCTGAATAACTAACTGACTTAATTAATTGGCTAACTAGTCAGGAAGCAGAATTAAGTAGCTGGCTTAAGTAGTTAGCTAACAAGTGAGCTAGCTGATTTAACTAGCTGACTTAGCTAGCTAGCTGGTTAGCTAGCTGACTTAGCTAACTGACTTAACTAGTTGGTTAACAAGATAGCTAGCTGACTTAACAAATTGGCTAGCGAGTTAGCTAACTGTTTTAACATCTTGGTAAATGAGATAAATAGCTGACTTAACTAATTGGTTAACGAGTTAGCTAGGTGACTTAACTTGTTGACTGATGAGTCAGCCGACTAGTTAGCTGGATTAATACGTTGGTTGACTACTTGGCCGACTTGTTTGCTGGCATAAAAAGTTTGGCCGAATAGTTGACTGATTATTTAGCTGGGTTAACTAGTTGACTGACGAGTTGGCCCACTGGTTAGCTCAGTTAGCAAGTTGGCTGATTATATTGCTGACCTAACTAGTAGTTCGATTAGTTGGCTGACTAGTTAGCTGATGTAACTAGTCCCTACTAGTTAGCTGACCGAAATTTTCAACTGACAAGTTGGCCCACTCGTCGGCCGATTGGTTAGCTAACTTAAGTTGTTGGACAATTAGTAGTCTGACCAGTTATCTGACTTAACTAGTCAGCTGGCGAGTGAGCCGACAGGTTAGCTGACTTAACTAGTTGACCCGCGAGTGAGCCGACTGGTCAGCTGAATTAACTAGTTCACTGGCGAGTGAGCCGATTGGTCAACTGACTTAACTAGTAGGCCAATAGGCGAGTCGACTGGTCAGCTGACAACTAGTCGGCCGGCGTGTGAGATTTCTGTTCAACTGAATTTAATTGGCTTGTGAGTTATCCAACTTGTCAGACTTAACTAGTCGACCTGTGAGTGAGCCAACCAGTGAGCCGACTTAACTAGTCGGCTGGTGAGTGAGCCAATGCGTGAACTGCCTTAACTATTCAGCTGGAGAGTGAGCCGACCTGTGAACTGACTTAACTAGTTGACTGGTGAGCAAACTGACTAGTTCACTGACTCGTTGGCATGTGAGCGAGTCGACAAATTATTTGACCTGGTTGGCTGGTGAGTGAGCCAACTAGTTTGCTGACTGGTTGGCAGGCGAGCAAGCCGAATATTTAGCTGACCTGATGGAAAGCGAGATTGCCCACTAGTTAGCTGACCAGCTAGCTGAGTTGGTAGCCAACTAGTTAGCTAAGTAACTAGCTGGTATGCTAGCTGACTTAACTAGCTAGCTGACTAGTTAGCTGGCTATCTAGCTGACATAACTAGCTAGCAAACAAGCTATCTAGGTGACTAGCAGGGTGATATAACTAGCGATGTAACTGGCTAGTTAGCTGGCTAGCTGACTTAATTATCTAGCTGACTAGGTAGCTGAATTAACTAGCTACCTGACAAGCAACCTGACTAGCTAGCTGACTTAACTAGCTAGCTGAATTGTTAGCTGACTTGCTAGCAGACAACTAGCTAGCTGGCTAGCTAGCTGACTTAACTATCTGACTAGCTAGTTTGCTGGGTAGCTGCCTAGCCATCTGACTTAACTAGCTAGCTACCTTGTTGGCTAGTGGTCTAGCCAGCTGAATTAATTAGCTAGCTACCTGACTGGCTAGCTGGCTAGGCAGCCCAGCTAGCTAGTTAGCAGACTGGCCACCTGGCTAGCCAACTGGCTTAAATAGCCAGCCGTCTGGCTGGACAGTTGGATAGAAAGCTGGCTTAACTAGCCAGCCACCCTGGTCTTCAGCTGCCTAACTTGCCAGCTGACCAGCCTGCTAACCAGCTGTCTTAACATGACAGCCACCAAGCTAGCCAGCTTACTAACCAGCTGACTTAACTAACTGACTTAATTAGATAGCTAATTAAGATAGCTAATTAGATCTGGCTAGTCGGCTTGCTTTAATAGCTAGTCAGCTAGCTAGCCAGTTCGCTAGCCAGCTCACTTAACTCACTGACTTAACTAACTAGTCAGCAGGCTAGCTAGCTACCGAAGTATACCACTGGCTTGCCAGCTGAATTAACTACCTATCTATCTAGCTCACCAGCTGGCTAACGATCTGACTTAACTAGGTGACTTAACTAGCTAGCCAGCTGACTAGTCAGCTGACTTAACGGGTTAGTTACCAAGATAGGCTGCTGGCTAGCCAGCTGACTTAACAACTGACTCAACTAGCTAGCCAGCTGACTTATCTATCTGATTTAACTAACTAAGTCAGCTGGCTGGCCAGCTGAATTAACTAGCTGACTTAACCAGCTAGCCATCTGGCTAACCAGCTGAATTAACTAGCTAGCTACATACCTAGCCAGCTGGGAAGCCAGATGAATTAACTAGCTGACTTAAATAGCTAGCCAGCTGCCAAGCCAGCTGACTTAACTAGCTTGGCACCTAGCTAGCCAGCTGGCTAGCCAACTGAATTAACTAGTTGATGTAACCAGCTAGCAAGCTGGCACAACTTACTGACTTAACTAATTAGCCAGCCGGCTACCCAGCTGACTTAACTAGCTCTCTACCCAGCTATCAAACTGGCTAATCAGCAGACTTCAGTAGCTGACTTAATTAGCTAACCAGCTGGGTAGCCAACTGACGTAAAAAGCTTGCTACCTAGCTAGCCAGCTGGCTAGCCAGCTGACTTAACTACCTGTCTTAAATAGCTAGCCTGCACGCTAGACAGCTGAATTAATGATCTTGCTATATAGCTAACCAGCAGGCTAGTTAGCTGACTTTAATAGGTGACTTAACTGGCCAGCTGGATAGCTAGTTGCCAAGTAGCAAGATACCTAGCTAGCCAGGTGGATATGCAGCTGACTTAAATAGGTGGCTTAACTTGCTAGCCAGTGGGCTAGGCAGTTGACTTAACTATCTAGCTACCTAGCTAGCCAGCTGTCTACACATCTGACTTAACTAGGTGAATTACGTAGCTTGCCAGCTGGCTAGCAATCTGACCTAACTGCCTAGCTACCTAGCTAGACAGATGGATAGCCAACTGAGTTAACTAGCTAGCTAACTATGTAGCCCGCTGGATTGCCAGCTGACTTAACTAACTAGCTACATACCTAACCAGCTGGCTAGTGAGCTGACTTAACTAGGCTACTTAACTAGCTAGCAAACAGACTAGCCAGCTGACTTAAGTAGCTAGATACCTAGATAGGCAGCTGGCTAGGCTGCTGACTTAGCTCTTTTGACTTAACTAACTAGAAAGCTGATTTTACTGGCTGACTTAACCAGCTAGCTACCTAGCTAGCCAGCTGTCTTAACTAGTGGCTTAACTAGCTAGCTACCTAGCTAGCTATCTAGCTAGTCAGCTGACTTAACTAGCTGACTTAGCTAGCTAGCTGACATAACTAGTTACTTATATAGCTAGGTTTCTAGCTAGCCAGCTGACTTAATTAGCTATCTTGATGGATAGCCATCTGACATAACTAGCTTTTTAACTAACCAGTTGGATAGCCAACTGATTTAACGAGCTGACTTAAGTAGCTAGTCAGCTGGTTTCCTGCTGACTTAACTAGCTGACTTAACCAGCTAGTCAGCTGACTTAACTAGCTGCCTGCCTATCTAGCAAGCTGACTGGCCAACTGACTTACCCAGCTTACTTAAGCTAGCAAGCTGGCTAGACAGCTCACTTAACTAGCTAGCTACTTACCTAGCCAGCAGACTAGCCAGTTGACTTAACTAGCTGACTTGAACAGCTAGCCTGCTGGCTAGCAATCTGGCTTATCTAGCTAGCTACCTACCTAGCCAGCTGGCTAGACAGCTGACTAAACTAGCTGACTTAACCAGCTAGCCAGTTGGCTATTCAGCTTACTTAACTCAAAGACATCACTATCTAGCCAGGTAGCTCTCTAGCTGACTTTACTAGCTAGCTACCTACCTTCCCAGTTTGCTAGCCATCTCTCTTATCTAGCTGAGTTTACCAGCTAGCCAGGTGGTTAGCCAACTGACTTAACTACTTTGATACCTAGCTAGCCAGTTGGACAGCCAGCTGATTTAATTAGCTGAATTAACTAGCTAGCTACCTAGCAATACAGCTGACTTAAATACAGCTGGCTAACTAGCTAGCTACCTAGCTACCAGCTGATTTAAACATTTAGCTAACTAGCTGGCTGCCTAGCTAACAAGGTTACTTAAATAGCTTGCTGTGTAGCTATCTAGCTGATTTAACCAGCTAGCTACCTAGTTATCTTACCCGTTATCCAACGTGCTAGCTAGCTGACTTAATCATCTGACTTAGCTCCTTAGCTAACGAGCTTCCTAGGTGACTCAAGCAGCTGACATAAACCATTAGCTAACTAGCTAGTTAGCTGACTCATGCAACTGACTTAACTTGTTAGCTAAATAGCTAGCTAGCCTACACAACCAGCTGACCCAACCCGTTTGCTAACTAGGTAGCTAGATGACTCAACCAGGTGACTTAACCAGTTAGTTAACTAGCTAACTACCTGATTCCACCTGCTGTCTTAAACTGTTAGCTAACTTGTTAGCTAGCTGTCTTAACCAGCTGACTTAATTAGAAAGCTGACTTAACTAGCTGAATTAGGTAGGTGACTTAACTATTTAGGTAGCTGACTTAATTGGCCAACTTAGCTAGTTAGCTAGTTGACTTAAATACCTGAATTAAATAGTTACTAACTATTTAACTAGCAGAATAACTAGCTGACTTAACTAATTAGCTAACTAGTTAGGTAACAGACTTAAGTAGTTGACTTAAATATTTAGCTAACTAGTGAGCTAGCTGACGTAGCTAGCTAGCTAGTTAGCTAGCTAACTTAGCTAGCTGACTTAACTAGCCGGCTAACAAGATATCTAACTGACTTAATGAGTTGGTTAATGAGTTAGCTACCTGTTTCAACTGGTTGGGAAACCAGTTAACTAGCTGTCTTAACTAGTTGTTTAATGGGTTGGCTAGGTGACAACTTGTAGGTTGATGATTCAGCAGTATAGTTAGCTATTTTAACATGTTGGCTGACTACATGACCGACTTGTTAGCTAGCTTAACAAGTTGGCCAAAAGTCGGCAAACTAGTTAGCTGGGTTAGATACTTGACTGACGAGTTGGCCCACTAGTCAACTCTGTTAACTATTTGAATGGCTGGTGTGCTGACCTAACTAGTTGGCCGATTTGTAGGTCGATTTGTTAGATGGCCTAACTTGTCGGCGACAAGTTAGCTGGGCTAAATTGTTGGCTGACAAGTTGGCCTACTATTCGGCAGATTGGTTAGCTGACATAATTAGTTGACTGGCTAGGCGGCCAACCAGTTAGCTGACTTAACTAGTCGACTGGCGAGTGAGCCAACATGTGAGATGATTTAACTCATTGTCCAGCGAGTGATCTGACAGGTCAACTGACATAACTAGTCAGCCGGCGAGTTAGCCGACTCCTCAGCTGACTTAACTATTCAACTGGCGAGTGAACTGACTACTCAGCTGACTTTAGTTGACTGGCGAGTGAGCCGACTGGTCAGAGGACTTAACTAGCCAGCCGGCCAGTGAGCCAACTGGTGAGATGACTTAACTAGTTGACCAACGAGTGAGGTGACCGGCGAGCTGCCTTAACTAGTCAGCTGGTGTGCAAGCATATTAGTGAGATGAGTTATCTAGTCAGTTGGAGAGCAAGCTGACTAGCTAGCCAAGCTGTTGGCCTGTGAGACAGCCAAGTTAGTTGACCTGTTGGCTGGTGAGTGAGCCCACTATTTGCAGCCTTGTCGGCAGGCAAGGGAGCCAAATAGTTAGCTGACCTGATGGAAAGAGACCAATCCCACTAGTTAGATGACCAGTTAGCTGAGTTTCTAGCCGACTAGTTCGCTAAGTAACTAGCTGTCTTGCTAGCTGACTTAACTAGCTAGCTGACTAGCTAGCTGGCTATCTAGCTGACATAACTGGATACCAAACAAGCTATCTAGCTGTCTAGCTAGCTGCTTTAACTAGCTAGCTAACTGGTTAGTTAGCTGGATAGCTGCCTTAACTAATCAGTTGACCAGCTAGCTAGCTGACTAGCAAGCTGAATAGCTAGCTGACTTAACTAGCTGCTGAATAATTAGCTGACTTGCTAGCTGAATTAACTAGCTAGCTGGATTGCTAGCTGACTTAAGTAGCTGACTAACAAGTTGCCTGGCTAGCTGGCTAGCCAGATGACTTAACTAGCTAGCCAAATTTTTGGCTACACTGCTAGCCATCTGGCTTAACTAGCTAGCTACCTGGCTGGCTAGTTGGCTAGGGAGCCAGTTAGCCAGCTAGCGGGCTGGCCAGCTGCCTAGCCAGTCAGCTTAATTAGTCAGTCTGCTGACTGGAAAGTCAGATAGCCATGCGGCTTACCTAGGAAGACACCCTGCTGGTCAGCTGGGTAGCCAGCTGGCTTAACTAGCTGGTCACCTACCTAACAAGCCCTGGTAACCAACTGGCTTAACTTGCCAGCAACCTAGCTAGCCAACTGGCTAACTAACTTACTTAACTAGCAGATTAACTAGATAACCATCTGGTGTGCCAGCTGGCTTTACTAGCTAGCCACCTAGCTAGCCAGTTGTCTAGCCTGCTCACTTAACTTGCTGATTTAACTAGGTAGACAGCCAGCTAGCCAGCTGACTTAATTAGCTAGCTACCTAACTAGTCAGGTGGCTAGCCAGCTAACTTAACTAGCTGATTTAACCAGGTAGCCAGCTGGCTAGTCAGCTGACTAAAGTAGCGAGCTACCTAGCTACCCAGTTGGCTAGCCACTTGAATTAATTAGCTGACTTAACCACCTAGCCAGCTGGTTAGCCAGCTGACTCAACTAGCTGACATACAAATTTAGCTAGCTGGCTAGACAGCTGACATTACTAGCTGACAACACTAGCTAGTCTGGTGGCTAGCAAGCTGACTTAACTAGCTATCTACCTAGCTAGCCAGCTGGGAAGCCAGATGGATTAACTAGCTGACTTAACTAGGTGACTTAACTAGCTAGCCAGTTTACCTGACTAGCTGACTTAACTAGCTAGGTACATACCAAGTCAGCTGACTCAACTAGCTGCTTTAACTAGCTAGGTCCCCTAGTTAGCTATTATATAGCTAGCTGACTTAACAAGCTGACTTAACTAGCTAGATAACTGACATATCTAGCTGAATTAACTAGCTAGTTATCTAGCTATCCAGCTATCTTAACTAGTTGAAATAACTAGCGAGCCAGCTGTCTAAGCATCTGACGTAACTAGCTTTTTAATAGCTAGCCATCTGGCTAGACATCTGAGTTAATGAGCTGATTTAACTAGATAGCTCATTGGTTATCCAGCTGATTAAACTAGCTGACATAACTAGCTTGCCAGCTGGCTAGCCAGCTGACTTCATTGCCTAGGTACCTAGCTAGTCAGCAGCCTAGCCAGCTGACTTAACTAGCTGACTTAACGAAGTAGCCAGCTGGCTAGCCAACAGACTTAACTAGCTAGCTACCTAGCTAGACAGCTGGATAGCCAGGTGACTTAACTAGGTGACATAACAAGATAGCCTCATGGCTAGCCAGCTCATTTAACTAGATACCTTCCTAAATAGTCCGCTGGCTTGCCAGCTGAGTTAACTACCTAACTACCTAGCTGACATGCTGGCCAACGAGCTGACTTAAATGTGTGACTTAACTAGCTAGCCAGCTGGCTAGCCAACTGATTTAACTAGCTAGCTACCCGGCTTTGCAGCTGGCTAGACAGCTGACTTAACTAAATGACTTAATTAGCTAGCTATCTAGCTAGCCAGATGACTTAAATAGCTAACTTTAACCTTAACTACCTAGCTAGCTCTAGCTAGGCAGCTGACTTAACTAGCTTACATATTCTGCTAGCCAGCTGGCTGGCCAGTTGACTTAGCTAGCTGATTTAAGTAGCTAGAGTACTGGCTAACCAGCTGACTTAACTAGCTAGCTACCTAACTAGCTAGCTTGGAAGCCAGATGAATTAATTAACTGACAGCTTTCTAGCCAGCTGGATATCCAGCTGGCTTAACTAGCTTGCTACCTAGCTAGCCAGCTGAGAAGCCAGCTGAATTAACGAGTTGACTTAACCTGCTTGACAACTGGCTAACCAGCTGACTCAACTAGTTGACTTAACTAGTTAGCCAGTTGGCTAGCCAGCTGACTTAACTAGCTCCCTACATAGCTAGCTAGCTGGATAGCCTCCTCACTTAACTAGCTAATTTAATTACCTAGCAACCTGGATAGCCAACTGAAATAACTAGCTCACCTTTTAGTTAGCCAACTGGCTAGCCAACTGACTTAATTAGCTGACATAAATAGCAGGCCTGCTTGCTAGTCAGCTGAATTAAGTTGCTGGCTATATACTTAGCCAGCTGGCTAGCCAGTTGACTAAAATAGGTGACAACAAGCTAGCCAGCTGCCAAGTTAGCTGAGTTAATTAGCAAGATTCCTGGTTAGCCAGTTGGATAGACAACTGACTTAAGTAGGAGATTTAACTAGCTAGCCAACGGTCTAAACTGCTGACATAACTATCTAGCTACCTAGCTAGCTAGCTGTCTAGCCAGCTGTCTTAACTATGTGACTTTAACTAGCTAGACAGCTGGCTAGCTGGCTGACATAACTGCCTAGGTACATGGGTAGCCAGCTGGATAGCCAGCTGACTTAACAAGCTAGCTACCTAGCTAACCAGCTGTCTATTGAACTGACTTAACTAGGTTACTTAACTAACCACCTAACTGGCTAGCCAGCTGACTTAACTAGCTAGCTACCCAGCTAGGCAGCTGGCTAGCAAGCTTACTTAATTTGCTGCTATAACTTGCTAGCAAGCTAACTTAACTAGCTGACTTAACCAGCTAGCTACCTAGATTGCCAGCTGCCATAACTAGCTCGCTTAGCTAGCTAGCTACCTAGATAGCTATCTAGCTAGTCAGCTGAGTTAAATAGCTGACTTAACGAGCTACACTGACATAACTAGCTGACTTATATAGCTAGATTCCAGGTTACCAGCTGACTTAACTAGCAGAAATAACTAGCTAGTCAGATGGCTAGACATCTGACTTAACTGTTTAACTAGCTAACCAGCTGGATAGTCAACAGACTTAATGAGCTGACTTAACTAGCTAGGCAGCAGGTTGACAGCTGACTTAACTAGCTGACTTAACCAGCTAGTCAGCTGACTAGCCAGGTGACTTAACTAGTTGGCTATTTTCTAGCCAGCTGGCTAGCCAACTGGCTTACTTACCTGACTTAAGATAGCAAGCTGGCAAGCCAGCTCACTTAACTAACTAGATACTTATATAGCCTGCAGGCTATCCAGCTGACTTAACTATCTTACTTGAATAGCTAGCCTGCTGGCTAGAAAGCTGACATATCTAGCTAGCTACCTGCCTAGCCAGCTGACTAAACAGCTGACTAAATTACCTGAGTTAACCAACCAGACAGTTGGCTAGCCAGCTGACTTAACACGCTGACATCACTAACTAGCCAGGTAACTATCTAACTGACTTAACTAGCTAGCTACATACATTGCCAGTTGGCTAGCCAGCTCTCTTATCTAACTGAATTATCCAGCAAGGCAGCTGGTTATTCAACTGTCTTTACTAGCTTGCTACCTAGCTAGACGTCTAGTTAGCCAGCTGATTTAACTAGCTGATTTAACTAGCTAGCTAACTAGCTTGCCGGCTAACTTATATAGTTAACTAATTAGCTAGCTACCTAGCTAGCCAGCTGAATTAAATAGTTATCTAACCAGCTAGCTACCTAGCTAACAAGCTGACTTAAATAGTTAACGGCCCAGCTAGCTTGCTGATTTAACCAGCTAGCTAACTAGTATGCTTACTCTTATCTAACGTGCTAGCTAGCTGACTCAACCTGCTGACTTAACTCATTAGCTAACTAGCTAGCTTGCCTACACAACCAACTGACACAACCCGTTTGCTAACTAGCTAACAAGCTGACTCAACCAGCTGGCTTAATCTGTTAGTTATCTATCTTACTACCTCACTCAACCTGCTGACTTAACTCATTAGCTAACTAGCTAGCCATCTGTCTTAACCATCTGATTAAATTAGAAAGCTGACTTAACTAGCTGACTTAGCTATCTGACTTAACTACTTAGCTAGCTGACTTACTGGCCAACTTAACAAGTTAGCTAGCTGACTTAACTACCTGAATTAAAAAGTTAGCTAACTATTTAACTAGTTGAATAGCTAACTGCTTTAATAATTATCTAACTAGTTAGGTAGCAGACTTAATAGGTGACTTAAATAGTGAGGTGACTAGTGAGCTAGCTTACTTAGCTAGCTAGCTGGTTAGCTAGCTTACTTAGGTAGCTGACTTAACTAGTTGGCTAACGAGATAGCTGGCTGACTTAATGAGTTGGTTAACGAGTTAGCTAACTGTTTTTACTAGTTGGCAAATGAGTTAAATAGCTGATTTAACTAGTTTGTTAACGAATTAGATAAGTGAACTAACTTGCTGGCTAACGAGTCAGCTGACTACTTAGATTGTTTAACACGTTGGCTGCCTACTAGGCCGACTTGTTGACTGGCTTAACAATTAGGCCGACTAGTCGACCGACTAGTTAGCTTGGTTAACAAGATGACTGACAAGTTGGCCCACTAGTTAGGAATGTTAACTTGTTGCCAGCTCGTTTTCTGATCTATCTAATCGACTGACTATTTGGCCGACAAGTTAGCTGACCTAACTAGTCAACCGACTAGTTAGCTGTGCTAACTTGTCAGCTGACAAGTTGGTCAACTAGGCAGAAGATTGTATAGCTCACTTTACTACTTGGACGGCTAGATGGCAGACCGGTTACCAGACTTAACTAGTCGACCAGCTTGTGAGCCAACAGGTGAGCTGACTTAACTAGTTGGTCGGTGAGACAGTCGACTGTTCAGCTGCCATAACAAGTCGGAGAGCAAATGAGCTGACTGGTAAGCTGCCTTACCTAGTCGGCCAACGAGTGAGCCGACTGATCAGCTGACTTAACTAATCTGCTGGTGAGTGAGCTGACTGGTCAGTTGACTATAGTTGGCTGGTGAGTGAGCCAACTGGGTAGAAGACTTAACTAGTTGGCCGGTGAGTTACCAGAGAGGTGAGCCAAATTAACTAGTTGGCCATCGAGTGAGCCGATGGGGGAGATGCCTTAATTAGTTAGCCAGCGAGAGAGCTATTTGTGAGCTGACTTAACTAGTTGGCTGGTGAGCAAGCCGACTAGTTAGCTCTCCTGTTGTCCTGCGAACAAGCTGATGGGTTATTTGAACTTTTGGCAGGCGAGTGAGCAGACTAGTTTGCTGACCGGTTGGAAGGTGAGTGAGCAGACTAGTTACCTGACCTAATGGAAAGTGAGCGAGGCCACTGGTTATCTGACCAGCTTTCTGTGTTGCTAG
>JAPVLO010002985.1:0-26635 GCA_027257055.1 Cephalopachus bancanus
TGGAAGCGACAGAAGTCCAGAGGTTTCTAACAGAATAAACAGTATTAATATAAATAATCATTTTAGCCGGGCTCCGTGGCTCAGCCTGTAATCCACGCTTTGGGAGGCTGAGGTGAGTGGATGGCCTGAGCCCGCAGGTTCAAGACCCACCTGGGCAACTTGGCGAGACCTCATCTCTACAATAAATCAAAAAAAATAGCCGGGCGTGGTAGCGCATGCCTGTAGTTCCAGCTACTTGGAAGGCTGAGGTGGAAGGATTGCCGGAGCCCAGCAGGTCGAGGCTGTGGTGGCCGGGAGTGGTCACTGCACTCCAGTCTGGGTGACAGAGTGTGACTCCAACTCAAAAAAAAAAAGAAAAAAATTTTAACAGATTTTATTAATTTTTAAATCACAGATATATTTTACTTAGAATCCTGAATTTTAAAAACAAAATGAATATATTAAGCAATATATTAAAGTAAGAAAAATTATTGTGGTGTCTTTTATTGGTATGAATGTAAAGTATGCGACAGCAGTTTTGTTACATGTATGCTTGCATACATGAACACATATATTCATGTTTATTTAATTACTGTCTCTCCAAGATTTTTAATCATCAAAAAAAACCCAGTGAGGTTTATTATAAGACAAAACGTTAAAAGTCATGGCAGGCCCAGTATCTGAAACAAACATGCACACACACACAAAATAAGCTCAGATTAAAAAAATGCTACACTCGCTATTATATGACAGAATTGATTTTCCACTCATAGAATTCCATATGCATAAAACAGTAGAGAAGTGAGAAAAACACACACACATACTATTGAACTTGCTTCTATGGCATTATTTCTCTGACAGGCCTGACAGGAAATGTAACTTACAGGGAGATATTTTAGCTGCCTTGTTTACTTCTGTATCTGTAGTTCCTATCACAATGCCTTAACCATTGCATATTTTAAAAATAGTTATCTTTTTCATAAGTGAGTAAGATATATAAATGGAATTCGACAATGAGTAGGTTTGTTAAAATTGGGTGACAAATTAACTGAAGTTAGAATCAGCACAACTTTCTCACTAGCGTGAAGATATAACATTAGTGGAGTAATTTAATGATAATCAGGCATACAGAGAATCTGGAAAATAGTGGCATAAAGAGAAATAAAGTGATGATTCACATACAGACTATTAAGCACTCAAAACTGGCACGACCTTCCTTGCTCACTGTTTTGGTCAGACCTCAGTCATCAGGTCAGTACATAATGTGTGTAAACTGTGTGGCTGACACATCATAGTGTAAGGTACAGAGTATTTCCAACCGCTGAGTTGCTGCTGGTTGAAATAACAGCTAACGCCTATGCTAGTTGTGCTGTGACCGTATGATACAGAGGATGAAGTGGCTGGGTAATGGCCAGAGGAAATAGCATGTATGATGAAAATGAGACACTGCTGCAAACGGTAGTGGGAGTTGAAGCAGTGTACCTGGACAAGGAGCAGGAAACAAAGCCCAGGGAAAACAGACAGAGACCAGAACTGAGGTTTATACTCATGCACACAGCTGATCACTATCACTGGAGCTGAATTATTTTTGCTATTCTGGCAAAAGTGACCAAGGAAACAACATTAAACTCAGAACCATGATGATATTTGCCTATTAAGGGATGAAAAAAGTTAAACACAAAGAAAAACAATATGAGGATCATAAAATATTGACTGAACTATAAATATTAAGCTCATATTTTTTATGATATTTTACCTGGGATTTTCTTTTGACAGAGTGCTTAGAGATAGTATATTTTGTAGGTTAAAATGATGAACAATGACAAAAGAAAAAACTCATGCTGCCATAAAGATGTCACATAATACTGTGCAAAAAATTATCATAAAATTTGTGGACACAAGAAGGACTTTTTAAAAATTTTATTTTAGATTCAGGGGTTACAAGTGCATGTTTTCTACTTGGGTATACTGTGTAATACTGGAAACATAAGTAAGAGGATTGTTTGGCCCCATGTTACTCCTGAATCCTTATTATGAAGAACAGGAATGGCAATAGAAAGTTATCAAGACAGACATAAAGACTATTCATGTGGGAGGAAAAGAATAGAGCAAAAATAGTTACTGGAGTTCAGGTGATTAAAACAGCCATGATTTTGCAGATGTTTATAAAAGAGACAACCCAATCTTATCAGAGCAAGACTCTGCACCTCAGTGTCAGTTTTACCAAGAATACACTCTAAAAGTAAGAACTTATTTTATAAATAATAGTAAAGCACATTTGAAAATGAGGAACTGGTATGTAAATCCAAGTTAATATGTGACATTGCTAGCATGGTACACTTGAATCTTCAATGGTCAGTAAATGAAGAAAAATTTAGCAGAAATAGATCAGAAAACATTTTATTTATTGATATTTGATTTTTGCATCGTGGATACAAAATTACATCTCCACCCATCCCCTCCCATACACACATATACAAAATAAAAGAAGTGAGTTAGATTATTTCCTTCTCCAAAAATTAACTTCAAACAAGTACAAATAAATTACAAATTTAAAAACGACCATCCACCTTGTGCCAATATTCTCTATTTTATGAATATTTATCTCATATTTATTTTAGACTACTAGTGGAACTTAGCAATTAGTAAATTGTTTAGCACTCAATAAGTAAAAGTTTAGTCACAAGAGTTAAAAGGTAAGTTGGTTAGACTGACAGAATTTTACTGATTTGATTCTTCATCTTCTGTTTGGGTATTTATTTGTATTACTATTCTTAGTTAGGTATTCCTTTTACTTCTCCTCTCTCTCTCTCTCTCTCTCTCTCTCTCTCTCTCTCTCTCTCTCTCTCTCTCTCTCTCTTCTTTTCTTATTCCCAAATTCTATCAGCAGATAGACTTTTTTTGTCCAAAGGTCAAAAAAGAGGCTCAGTTTCACTTCACTGACACTTAGTGACACTATTTGGGCTTAGGACATCAAGAAGTTACCAATCTGTTGACTTTGTTTTGCTATTTTAGAGGAAAAACCCAAAGTGCCACCCACCAACTCACCACAGAGGAACTGTTTCCAGCTGCACAGAAGTTGACAAGCCACAGCTGCAGCTCAGCTCTTGGCAAGTCTTCCATGAGGTTCTTATACCTTGCACTAAGTCCCATGTGATACACACATCTATTATTTAGGAAAGATGCACATTAGGGACTGAAATTATGAAATTTTGAAAAAAAGGTATGTTTTCTCCACTCGGGCTTTATAAGATTCTCTCTATGCTAAATTATCAAGGAAAATGACAATGTTTTATTAAAATTATGTCACCATTATTTGGACATTTCGCTGTGTAGAAATTTCATTTTAAAAAATAATTATTGGGTAATGTGAAGTGTCAAGAAATGTCTACATATAGTCATAATTTACCCATTGTTTTGTTTATTTTTGAGTCTGAATGATACATTCCTGGACCATACGTAGGTTGTCTGCTGCTTTGGCTTTATTGTTTGTTCATCTGTTTATTTCTGTTGATAGGAAGCATTTATATTTGATCTTTGAACTTGCCACAGATGCAAAAATGGAACATTTTCTTGTGTAATGTCTCTGGTCATGAGTGAATTTGTAGTTTTTGGTTAAAATTGAAATTGTAAAATGATACCATATTTGTAAGAACCAACATGGCAGTTTCCAAAACCAAAACTATAACTACAAAGGCATGGGATAACTTAGATTAAAATGGTATGTTAAATAAGAACTGAAAATCAGCATCTCTATCACAGGAAGATAATCCTTCACTTGGATTTGAGTTATGAGATGGTCATCTTCACACCTTAGAAAAGACCAGAGCAAGATTCATAAAGTCAGTCATTAGAAAAGTTCCATGAGTAAAATGAATGACCAATAGAAACTGACTACTTAATTTTAAAAGAGACCAGAAACTTTTTAACTCTAGGAAAAGTATATTCAGAAGTAAGAGGAACTTGAATGATTTTCTACTCCTAGGCATATTTGCATGATCTTATTTTTATATTAAAGAAACTAATGGATGTAACAATGTCTTATACGTGTGCACACATAGAATTAAAGTCATATAAATCAAGCACTAGAATTTGCATGTAATGTATGTTCAATAAAGTTAAAATTCTCATTTATTAAACAAACTTTAAAAAATGAAAGTGGTAAGTTAAGTAAATTTTTAATCTTGCCATTTCTTTAATAACAAAATAAAAGATTACTTTCTAGAATATAAAATCAGAAGTTAGAGAGTGGTGATTACATGAATTTACATGTAATAAATTTGCATACAATTACAGACATGCAAGCAAATGTATGTATATAAAAGCAATAAAATCTGAATAAGTTATATGGATTGTTACAATGTCAACTTCTTGGTACTGATACTCTACTTGTGTAAAATACAGGCATACTTCAGAGATATTGAAAGCTTTGTTTCAGAAACCACAATAAAGCTACTGTTTCCATAAAACAAGTTACACAATGTTTTGATTTTTCAGTGCATATGAAAATTTTATTTCTTTACTATAGTGTGTTCAGTTTACAATAGCATTATATCTAGAAAAATGTACATATCTTAATTTAGAAATATTTTATTGTGGATGCTTCTATACTGTTAGTGGGAGAGCTAAGTAGTCCAACTTCAATTATAAATAGTGTGATGATATCTAAAACAACTAGAACTTGTCCTTCCATATGATCCAGAATTCCCCTTTTTGGAATATACTTAAAGAAATACAAATCATTCTACCAAAAAGACACCTGGACGCACATGTTTATTGCCACACTCTTCACAATATCAAAAGCATGCAACCAACCCTTATGCCCATCGAATGTAGACTGGATGCAGAAATTGGGGTATATATACATGATGGAATATTATGCAGCCATAAAGAAGGACAAAATCATGGACTTCACAGCAAATTAAATGGAGTTGGAGAAAACCATTCTTAGTGATCTATCCCAGAAACAAAGAATTAAATAGCATATGTTCTCACTCACGAATGGAACCTAGACATTAATCACAAAAGTCCAAGGGAGAGATCAGCAGTTACAGGACACTGCCAGGGAAGGAAGGAAGAAGGATCCATGTAACAACTCGAAGGATACCTGAGCCTAAATCAGGAGAAATGAGGACCAGTTGGAGGCACAAACTTCACTTGCACCTATATTGCTTATGCTTCTAATCCTGACTTTATACTAAAATGAAGTTAAAATAAATAGGCAAATAAATAAAATACTTTATTCATAAAATATGCTAATAATCAGCTGAGATTTTAGTGAGACCTAATTTTTCTTCTGATGGAGGGCCTTGCCTCAATGTTGATAATTGTGACTGATCATGGTGGTAGTTGCTAAAGCCTGAGATGTCTGTAGCAATTTCTTAAAATAAGACAATAATAAAGTTTTGTTACATTGATTGACTTGCTTTCACAAAATATTTCTTTGTAGCATGCGATACTGTTTGATAGCACTTATCCACAGCAGAACTTTCAAATTTGGAGTCAATCCTCTCCAAGTATGCTGGCTAATTTATCAACTAAGTTTACGTAATGTTGCCAATACTTTGTTGTGTTCTTTGTTTGTTTGTTTGTTTGTTTTTGAGTTGGAGTCTCACTCTGTCACCCAGACTGGAGTGCAGTGGCCGCTCCCAGCCACCACAGCCTCGACCTGCTGGGCTCCGGCAATTCTTCCGCCTCAGCCTTCCGAGTAGCCGGAATTACAGGCGCATGCAACCACACCCAGCTGATTTTTTTATTTATTGTAGAGATGAGGTCTCGCTGCCCAGGTGGGTCTTCTACCTGCAGTCTCAGGCAATCCACTCACCTTAGCCTCCCAAAGGCACAGGATTACAGGCTGATCCACCGAGCCCGGCTTGTTGTCATTTTAACAATGTTCAAAGTATCTACAGCAGGAGTAGTTTCCATTTCAAGAAACTATTCCCTTTGCCCATCTAATAAGCAACTTCTCACCCATAAAGATTTATTTTGGGGATGGCAGTTATTCAGCCACATCTTCAGGTTCCATTTTTAATTATTTTTCTTACTATATCAGCACATCTGTAATTACTCCCTCCAATGAAGTCCTGAACCCCTCAAAGGCAACCATAAGGGTTATTCAAAACTCTTATTAATGCTATATTTTGACCTCCTCCCATAAATCACAATGATATTTTGGCACTTAGAATGATGAATGAATTCTTTCCAGAACATCTTCAGATATCAGAGAATCCCTATCTATGGTAGCTGTAGCCTTATACAATGCATTTCTTAAATTATAAGGCTTGAAAGTTGAAATAATTCCTCAAGCAGTGAACTACATATTAGAAGTTGGATTAGCAGGAATTAAACATGAATCTCCTTGTACATCTTCATCAGAATTCTTGGGTTACAAGCTGCATTGCCCAAGAGCAGAAATATTTTGAAAGGAGTCCTTATGCTGAGTTTAAGCTCTCAACAGAGGGCTTAAAATATTCAGTAAACCTGAGCTGGGCTCGGTGGCTCAGCCTGTAATCCCGCGCCTTTGGGAGGCTGAGGTGAGTGGATTGCCTGAGCCCGCAGGTTTGAGACCCGCCTGGGCAGCGAGACCTCATCTCTACAATAAATCAAAAAATCAGCCGGGCGTGGTAGCGCATGCCTGTAATTCCAGCTACTCGGAAGGCTGAGGCGGAAGGATCGCCAGAGCCCAGCAAACGAGGCTGCGGTGGCCAGGAGCAGCCACTGCACTCCAGTCTGGGCGACAGAGTGAGACTCCAACTCAAAAAAAAAAAAAAAAAAATTCAGTAAACCATGCTATGAACAAATGTGCTGTCATCCACATTTTGTTGTTTCATTTATAGAATATGGGCAGAGTAGAGTTAATACAGTTCTTAAGGGCGCTAAAATTATTTGAATGGTAAATGAACACTGATTTCAACTTGTCACCAGCTATATTTGTTTCTGTTAAGACAGTCTGTCCTTTGAGGCCAGACATTGACTATTCCTCGAAAGTTATATATGGCACTTTCTTCCAATAGAAAGCTGTTTCTTTTACATGGAAAATCTGTTTTCTAGGTTAGCCACCCATCACTTACCTTAGTTAGAACTTCTGGATAATTTGTTGCAACTTCTACAACAATATCATTGTTTCACCTTGCATATTTATATTACAGAGACAATTTATTTTCTTAAACATCATAAACCAACCTGTGCTATCTTCTAAGTTTTCTTCTGCAGCTTTCTCGCCTCTTTCAGGCTTCTTGAAATTGAAAAGAGCATCTTTCTATAGATTAGGCTTGGCTAAGAGAAATGTTGTGACTAGTTTTACCTTTTATGCAGACTGCTAAAATTTTCTCCAAGTTAACAATAAGGCTTTGTGGATTTCATATAACTCATGTGTTCATTTGGAATAGCACTTTTACTTTTCTTCCAGAACCTTTTCTTGGCATTCACAATTTGGCTAACAGTATTGTAAGAGGTCTAACTTTTGGCTTATCTGAATTTTGGACGTTTTCTTATTAAGCTTCATCATTTTTAGCTTTTGATTTTAAATGAGAGATGTGAAACTCTTCCTTTTACTTGAATGCTTAGAGGCCATTATAGGGTTCCCAATTTGCCTAATTTCAATAATGTTGTACCTCAGAAAATAGGGATGCCCAAGAAACCAAAGAAAGATGGGAAACAATTAGTTGATGAGCAGTCAGAGCAAATACATTTATCAATCCAATTCACTATTTTAAATGGTCTGGCTTGTTGCATCACAAAGCAATTACAATAATTATTTCAAACATAATTGATCACAGATCACTATAACAGATTTAACAACCGTGAAAAAATTTTAGATATTGAAATAATTTTCAAAATGTGACAAAAGATAGTACATGAGAACAAACTGTTAGAAAAACAGCACCAATAGATTAGCAAAAACCTTTAATTTGTAAAAAGGAGCAAACAAAACAAGATTGTGAAACACGAAGAAGGAAAGTGCAATAAAATACAATGTATCTGCATTACCATTGGAGGAATAAAGTGGAGGGACAAAGGATATTTCTATACTAATTTGGCAACTTTTAGTCATTATATATTCATTTGCAAATAAAAAGAAAAAAACAGATTTTAATAGTAGGCAGTATTTGTATTCCCTTTGTTATGGCACCAACTATTTTCATTTTTCTTTCCTTCTTACGTCTCAGCTACTTTGTTGGTTCTCTCATTAAAATCAAATTCTGTTATACTAATTAACAAAAGATTGCCTTCATCTCAGAGATAGCAAAATCAGAGATGGTGGATGTACTGTTTCCAAGTTAAAGTTTGTTAGTGCAATGTTGTTATTATAGTGCTGAGCATAGCTGCTTTCCAAATCAAAGCTTATGGAAATCATTGCTACTTTATTAAGGTATTTTTTTTTATTAAGCTGAATTTGAAGACTTTTCAACACAACACATGTAAATACGTGTTTTCACTCTTATGTATTCTCAATTACTGTCTTTTAAAGTTAACTTGCACATGTAGATTAGTGGCAGACTCATTCAGAAAGATCAAGTTTAGGAAAAAAACAAAATTTTAAAAAACACAAAAATGTATTGAAAAAAGTCACCAGTTAGTCAAAGTCTATCCTTCTAGAAGTTCAGAACCTCTAAGTGTTTTTAAGTTAATTTTTGCTGTACTTTTGTTTTGAGTAAAGTAGACTGCACTCCAATATCCAAATTGGGCAACAACTGTATGTCTTATCCACCAGTCACAATGTTTTGTATCCAGCAGTCAATGTCATTGCAATTGTTGTTCTTAGATGAAGTTTCACACAAAAGAGTTTATGATATATTGTTATAGCTACTATATATAAATTTAAAAAAAACGTGCAAAAGTAACTATAAAGTAGAAGTCAACATGGTGCTAATATCTGGAAAAAGTAACAGTAATTGGAGGATCACATGAGGAGAGCTTTTGAGAGTGCTGAGAATGTTCTATTTCTTGATATGCATGGTAGTTGTATGAGGATTGCCTTTGTTAAATTATCACATTTTGTGCTTTTATTATTTTAATATGCATATTATGTTTTAGTTTAAAGGGTAAGAAGAGAAAATATGTTAAAATCTATCCTTTTTTTAGTTTCTGATATGAGACTGAGCTATTACCTATTTCTCACTTCACAGGAATCACATGTACAGTGAGTGCCCTTTATGCCAATGAGTTTCATTCTGAGAATGTGTTTGTAAGTTCAACAAAGTTAACCTAGTTACCCAACTAACAAAATTGATTATATAGTACTGTGGAGCAATAGGTTTATAATACTTTACTACACAAATAATACATAAAACAACAAACTCAAAAAAGCAAAACATTTTTATGAGAGTGACTCAAACATGAAATTTATTTCTTAAAAACTTGTATTTATTATTCAAGTTTTAACTTCAGTCACCTTAAAAGTACTCTTTGTTTGCTACAATACACCTATCAAGACACTTTTCCCACAGTTCAAAGCAGTTTTTGAGCTCATCAATTGAGATGCATTTTAGTATTTTTGATCTTTCCTGTTTCACCTCTACCACATAGGCAAAATATTTCTCTTTGAGGATTTTATTCACCTGGGAAAACAAACAAACAAAAAAACCACTCAGGGAGAAATTAGGCAAATAGGGAGGGTGGGACACAGGGATCATGCCATTTTCATGAAAAATTGCTGAACACTCAGTGCGGTATATGCAAGTGCATTGCCAAGGTGGAAGAACCAGTCACCCGTTTGACACAACTTGGAATGTTTCTTCTAAAACACAGCCTCTCACAGCAATGCTAGCTGGTACATTAATGCTGACGGGGTCTTAGGACTCTTAAGTAGCTGGAAAAGTGTGTGCTACAAGGGGCCCACCTTCCAAAACATAACTTTTGTTTTTGGGGGTCTCTCTGATAATCTTATAGTATGGTATCTTGAATAATATAGTAGTACAATACAGTGCAACAGTTGGACTACAGGGCTGGCTTCAAGTAAACAGGCAAGAACAGCTACTGACTATTGGAGGTAGAGGAGGTTGGAGATGGTTGAGCTGAAGGATCATCAGCAATAACAGATGGAGGGCAAACTGCAATTTCACTCCTGTTTGATGTTGACGTCACAGATTCTGGTTCCTTGCTAATCAATCATTTCAACACTCTGGAAAAGAACTTCAGTTGTGTCTACATAGTAGCCTTTCATTTTTCATCGTAGATGACATGGTAGCACTGGATCACATTTTCAACAGCTGTTACAAGTGTACCATTCTAGGTTTGCATCCTTTGCCTCAAAAACTCACAGTATCTCTTCAAATAAATAAATTCTTATTGAAATTTCTTGCATTATGAATCTCTTAATTTCCTTGATTACTTCTTTTTCCTCTTGTCTCTCTTTGTCCAGTCTGGGCCTCCAATTTCATCAATTCTTCATTAGTAAGCTTTTTATGCCTCAGAGCAACAATTTTGTTTTGTTTTGTTTTGTTTTTGTTTTTTGTTTTTTTTTTTGAGTTGGAGTCTCACTCTGTCGCCCAGGCTGGAGTGCAGTGGCCGCTCCCGGCCACCGCAGCCTCGCCTGCTGGGCTCCGGCGATCCTTCCGCCTCAGCCTTCCGAGTAGCCGGAATTACAGTCGCGCGCTACCACGCCCGGCTGATTTCTTTTTTTATTTATTGTAGAGATGAGGTCTCGCTGCCCAGGCGAGTCTCGAAACCGCGGGCTTAGGCAATCCACTCACCTCAGCCTCCCAAAGGCGCTGGATTACAGGCTGAGCCACCGAGCCCGGCTCAGAGCAACAATTTCAATGAACTCTTCTGCAAATCTAGCTCCAGTTTCTCACTGAGAGTCACTAGGTTGCTGAAGACCTCCTTGGACTTCTCATCCACCTTCTCAAAGCCATGAAAATCATGAACAAAACTACAGGCAAAGGTTCTTCTAAACACCATTTATGATGACAACCATAACCTCATGCCCAGCAAAATCAATATTTATCCAGGCCTTGTAGTCATCACAAGGTTGTTCCTAATTAGTCACTTGCCTATACTGCCTGACAAAAAAATTTTGATGTAAGTAATATTTCTTGAAAGTTGCTATAACTCTCTGAGCCATAGGTTGGAAAAGCAATGTAGTATTTGGTGGCACCAATTTGATGTTGGAATGGAAGTCATCCATGAGTGGAGGTATCCCAGAGCATTGTTGAACAGTAAAAAAATGTTATATGCGACATCCTTCTCCAAGCAATATGTCTCAAGCTCTGGGATAAAGTGGTGGAAAAACCATTACTGAAAGATGGCCTGTGCAACCACGACTCTGGGTTTACTCTTCCATATAATAGGAAAAGAACCTTTGGTTATATTTTTTATGGGTTTTGGGACTTTCTGAATGACACACTCAGAGAGGTTTCAGCTTCATATCACCAGAAGTGCTGTCTCCAAACAGTAGAGTTAGCCTATCCTTTGCTGCATCAACTTTTTCTCCTTATTGTGGTAACTTTGGCCTGCATTCTCTTCCAGTATAGCCCTATCTCATCAAAAGTAAAAATGTGCTTGGGTAAATATGTGAGTTTATCAATAATTTCTTGAAGTGTTTCAGTAAATTTTTGGTCAACTACTGTCTGTACTTACTGTCTAGCCTGTTACTTTTATGTTGTGAAGGTTAGCTCTATAGAACGCATAAACCTAGCCATGTCTGTCATTAAAAGATGCACCTTCTGATTCTTTACCAAGTTTCTTCTTCAAGTCTTCATAAAACATTTTGGATCTCTCTTGAATAAGCACTAAGCTGAGCATGACTAGGTGCTGATGTTGATCCTGTATCCATGAATTGAAAAGTTACTCTGTCTCCTCCTTCAGTTTTCCATGTTTCTTAAAAATTATTGTTGTCATCATTGACACAGCAGAACACATGTTTCATGATCTGTCCTTATTCTTTAGAATCAAGCCAATGGTTGAACAATTTATGTTTTAAGAATGAGCAATGTCTATCATCTTTTTGTCTTGTTCCACTCTCTCAATTATTTTCACTTTTGTTTTCATCATTTTTGTCTGGTGTTTCTTAACAGTACCAGCTACATCACCATTGTTTTTACACTTGCTTCAGGACATCCTAGGCTTGAAATCAGGACATGGTACCACTGTACTATACACATTACTATATAGTAAAATGCAAAAAAGCACAATCACTCATGGAGAATGCATGCTTATGACAATGTACTCCAGACATGTGAACTAACTTACAGGATTTGATATGGGAATGCACATTTGCATCTTTGAAGTTTGCAGCTTAAGGTTCATACAAAGGGGACTTAATGTATGGAGAAAAATAAAATAAAAAGACTTCACATCAAAAAGTCACCTCAGACATTTAGTCAGAACCTATGCAAGTCAAAATAAAACTTTTGTCTTTTTTGTCATGAGTGGAGGCTCACTAAGCTAGAATTTTATATATAGTAAAAATATCTTTTCAAAAGGCAAATTAAAGTATTTAAATAAGGAAAGCTAAGATAATTCATCACCATCAGACCTCTATTACAAAAAAAGTTAAAGAAAGGTCTTTAGGTTACAGGAAAATAATACCAGATGTAGACTTGGATCGAACAAAAGAAAAAAATAGAAATAATACATATGTTAATAAATATAAATATTTATTTTTATATTATTTTCTTTTTCTCTAAAATTATAATTGCTATTTAAAGTAAAAATGTATCGAGAAGTTATAGCACTTCCAAATATTAAGAATAGAATAACAGAATTTCAAAACGCATAAAATAAAATTGACAGAAGTGAAAAAGGCATATGCACAATTACCTCTGGGAATTTTAAAAATTATCTTTCAGCAATCAATAGCATAAACATCAAAAAGTGAACAAGGATATTGAAGATTTGAAGAAATCCATCAACCAACTTACCCTAATTGACATTTACAAACTACTTCACCAATGACAAAGTAATATGTTTCATTTTCAAATACATACAAACTTTCACAGAGATAGAACATATTCTGGTCCCTAAAACAAATCGCAATAAATTTAGAAAAATCTATATTGTAAAAGGTTTTATCTGCCTATAAAATTAAACTAGACACAATTAACAATGAAAACACTGTGTGTGTGCACACACATTTGTACATGAGCACAGCAAATGGTTAAGAGAAATGTAGTTACCTACTCAAAAAGCTTCAATGTCTTTCTGATGGCAATTAATTTATAATTATATTTTTGTCATTACTTTTTAAGTAAATAAACAGAAGTCTTAATAAATATTGTGACATTATCATATCATGATTAAATTTTCATGACTTGATCACAATTTATAGTTAATCACATTCATATCTTTACCCATTATACTACATGCAGATATTTTAATTTTCTTCTTTGATTTAAAACCTCTCTGTCAGTCAGGCTCGGTGGCTCAGACTGTAATCCCACACTTTGGGAGGCTGAGGTGAGTGGATTGCCTGAGCCCGCGGGTTGGAGACCAGCCTGGGCAACTTGACAAGACCTCATCCCTACAATAAATCAAAAAATCAGCCAGGCATGGTAGTGCATGCCTGTAATTCTGGCTACTTGGAATGCTGAGGCAGAAGGATCACCGGATCCCAGCGGTTCTAGGCTGTGGTGGCTGGGAGCGGCCACTGCACTTCAGTCTGGGCAACATAGTGAGACTCCAACTCAAAAAAAATAAATAAATAAAAAATAAAAGTAAAAATTCTCTGTCAGTGAAAAACAATAACTATTAAATATTTCTGGGTTGTTTTAACCTTAGTCTTACTAAACTGATTTCCAGTCATGGGCTTATGAATAAAAGAGAATAAGTGATAGATTAAAAATGCAAATATTGATTGGTCTAACAGCATTGGTTAATTAATATTTTTAGTTTTGCTTTTCTTTTTTTAGTGACTATGATTGATAAAACTGTATAGCCTATTAACAGTAAATGCTAAGGTATACTGAGAAAAGTTGTGGATGTACTACAACTTACAACTTGCCTAGTGATGAAAAAGAGTACCTACTCCAGAATTGAAAGTTCAAAAGAGACCTCAGAAAAGAATAATATTCCTGGAATATTAAATGAGGTAGAATGTAATAAAATACACTGAAAATAAATGAAACTATTGAAAGGCACTTTATTAATAATTAATCATATATTTAATTTTGCGTACTGCAATGCTAGAGTTGAATGAAACTGATTGGTCACCAGTGCAAATCTATTAGGTATCTTATATAACTGAAGGTAAGATTGATGAAAGGCCCAGTCTAGAAATGGTACAGAGCTAAACTGAGCAGCAGTAAAGCAGCTTCCTGTGTGGTTGCATCTTGAGAGCTCATCAATTCAGCCCTCACCTATTAGAGACTCTCATAGGATGGACAAAGGCGTCATTGGTCTTTACATTCCTTGCCTTCCTCTCCAGGTTCCGGCTCTATTCTAAGTACTATCAAGATTTTTAAATTCTAACTTGTATCATAGATTTAAGATTGGCTTCTTCTGAATATATACATGTACTCTATAAAATAAACTAGAGAAGGAAGAATTAGAGCAAACCCTGCAAGCGAATAAAATTCTTACGATATGTTGAAAAAATAACCTTATCACTGGAATTACAGAAAAATGTCATATGTGGAAATGGAAGGTAAGACACAAAGAAGGCAAGGCCAAGCTAAGTGGTGAATATAAATATCAGGCTATAAGATAAATTTCATCCCACAAAGTGTCATAAACTTGGAAAAATAGTTGTTCTTTTGTATTTTTATCTATCAACAAATAATATTTATACATCTGTAATTGCCAATAAACCATATTAGAGAGACCAAAAATGATATACTATACCAATTCTCTAACTTAAACAAAAATTCATGTATTTTCTATTCTTAAGATGTTTTCATGATTTTAAGTGTATCCTAATCACTAGGTATTTGTGGTCATCTCCAACACTATTTTATTAAGTCCTGGTTTTATTTACTGATTTCACAGTTTATATGAATTAAAAATATATTTTTTGGCTCTTTTTTTTTTTTTTTTTTGAGTTGAAGTCTCACTCAGTCACCCAGACTGGAGTGCAGTGGCTGCTCCCGGCCACCGCAGCTTCTCCTGCTGGGCTCTGGCGATCCTTCCGCCTCAGCCTTCCTAGTAGCTGGAATTACAGGTATGCGCTACCACGCCCGGCTGATTTATTGTGGAGATGAGGTCTCGCTGCCCAGGCGGATCTCGAACCCGCGGGCTCAGGCGATCCACTCACCTTAGCCTCCCAAAGGCGCGGGATTACAGGCTGAGCCACCGAGCCCGACTTTTTGGCTCATTTTTAATGTAGTATTGAGTGGAGTAGGTATAAGTTATTCTGATCTGCAATATCAACGTTCAGCCTAGCTACAGAGAAAGCTATGACATGAAACATCTAAAAATAAAGGTCAGCATTGTTTCAGACAAATAGGTACATATTATTTTATATTTTCTTTATTTGAATTGCTTTAAAAATGTAAACATGCATTATTGTGTTTACATAAAAAAACGTATTTATGTGCATATGCAAGCTCATGTGCATGAACACACAAGCACAAGGTTTAATGTAAATCTTTTATCAATTAGGAAAAATACACATTATTAGAACAGTTTAAATGTTTTTTGTGAAATTGAATAATTTTAAATACTTTGCAAATGCCAAATTAATATTTTTTAATGGGTATATGACTTGGGAATCAAATTACTTATTATATGTTGTCATTGTATAATAGCAATACTTTATATAGAATATTTGGGGAATAGAGAAGTGATAAAAAAAAATCCTCATTATTCTGATACCCTTGCTAGAATTGAGCATTTTTTTTTTAATCTGTGTTTGTCAGTACAATGTATTCAAAATGTATCATTTTAATGTATCATGTATCTATCTTGACAAGCATACTATGCTATTGTTTTAATAGAACGCATGACTAATTGGCGACCATTTGAAATTTACTTAATGCTTCCATGTTACTGACTTATATTCTTTAAATGTTTAGATCAATATGTGAAATAGCTAGAAGTGCATTACATATTGATTTACTAGCTGCATTTTTTCTTATGCTAAATGAATATTCATGACTATGGCTAAGATGTATAATTATTTTTAACTAGGATCTCAATTGTTTACTCTGGATTTTTAAAAAATTGTCAATTATTACAGTGTTAATTATAGTATGCACATTTACCATGTGATTTAAGAGGAAGTATCTATACATTTTACTTAATGCATTATTAAAACCTTTTACACTGGACTTTGTCTACAAGTTATTCAGAAATTGTGTTCTTTTTTTATTCCTGATTAACAGTTTAGCTAACCACTTGATATAGTTTCTGTTTGTATGGGAAAATTCTGTTAATGAACTTATTATTTATGAGTTTGTGTATTTGTGTGTGTTAAATAGCATCACCATTTTTCTTATTTTTCCAATATGTCAAAACAGAATGGCTTAGCGTTGTTACCCTAAATATTTTAAATTTAGTTCTACCTAACAATACATTTTAATTTTTCACAGTTTGCAAAGTATTTTCATGTATGAGAATCAATAACAACAACAACAAAAAACTCCAGCTAATATTCATGTTTATACACAAGATATAACTATAAACAGAATAATGATGGTTAACAGCAAGATTAAGTCGATAATTTGTGGAACTCAGTCTTTATGCCAGAAGTCCAAAGGCTTTTTTCCTCCCAAATTACCCAGATGACTCCCAAATACCTAACTTTTTACATGGTGCTCTATGTTTTTTCTAATTTCAGTTAAATTTTCTAATTTCGGTTAAATTTCCTTGATGCACAGTGAACTCAAACATTCACAACCAAGATTGAGAAATTTGAAGTTCAATATTTTACTTCATTTGTGATAATAAATGTGTGTGCTTCTTAAAGTGTAGATTTATAGAGGCATGAATATCAGGCATTACAACATGCAGTTCCACATATGTTGTATGCATATATTTACACATCTTTAAAAACTTTGTATTTGTAAAAGATTATGTCCTTCTGACTTAGCATTCTAATTTGAATATTTACTCAAACATACAATACATATACATGTGTATATATATATATATATATATATATATATATATGCATATATACACACATATATGCACTTCCAAATATATTACAAAAAGTGTTTTCAATGATTTGTATATAAAAGTAATGATGTTTACTGAACTATCATTTATAAGCTAAGTATGCTTCAATTCACTGAATGTATTTTTTATCAGTTATCTCTATGTTTTCTATTAATTTATTTTCTTTATAATTGATACTGTCTTTTGTAATTAAAATTCCTATTTATTGATTTTTAATTTCATTTTCTACCAACATATCCTTAGTGATCTTGTGTATTATTTCTAGTGTGTTCAGGTAGATTACTTTGTGTGCAAAGGCAAATTTAGCAAGACTGAGAAATTCTGAAATGTCAGTACTCTGAGTTTCCAGTTTTACCTTCCACAGTGCAATATGCTAATTAATAACACAGTCTCTGAACCACCTGGATTTGAGTTTTGACTATGCCACTTAGTCACCTTACTCAAGCACTGTGTTTCAGTTTGTATTGCTTCATCAACAAAAGGTGATGAATGACAGAAACTGCTTAATGTGGTTGTCATAACACACATATGAATTGATAAATTTAAACTTGTGGAAAGTGGCACACAGGAAAAACTCAAAAATAGTATTCTACCTTCCATTATTTTTACTGTTCCCACCTTAAATTGAATAGTAAACTAATGTCAAATAAATCTCAAATATAATAATCTAATTAAAAAATACTATCTCAATTATGAATTAATTTGAATCAAACAATCCAGATTCTTTTTCAACATCTCCACGCATATCAGAAATGATTTTCCAAGACAAATCTATATTCACAAATTTAAATTAGAATTTTTTTTTTTTTTTTTTAAGTTGGAGTCTTACTCCGTCACTCAGCCTGGAGTGCAGTGGCTGCTCCCGGTCACTGTAGCCTCGACCTGCTGGGCTCTGGCGATCCTTCTGCCTCAGCCTTCCAAGTAGCTGGAACTACAGGTGTGTGCTACCGCACCCAGCTAATTTTTGATTTATGGTAGAGATGAGGTCTCACCCAGTTGCCCAGGCAGGTCTCGAACCCATGGCCTCAGGCAATCCACTCACCTTGGCCTCCCAAAGCGCTGGGATTACAGGCTGAGCCCCTGAGCCGGCTAACTTAGAATTCTAAGTGATTACTTACTTGTTTCTAATTGCAGCACTTAATGTAGAAAATGTCTGCCCTCCTTTAAATCATAACACAGATGTCATAAAACCTTACCTGAACAGTTCTAGTTCTAATTGATGCATTCAAATATTTGGTATTTTGAAATTACTGCATATACTTGCAAGTAGAGAGGATGCTGAGTTTTAATCCAAAAGGAGCAAGTAACATTTTTCAGGGAGAATTAATTTATAATTAACAATTTTTCTGTTTTACTCCATATACTTTAGAAATGTTCATCAAAATACTAATACATAAAATAAATACAGTGAATTTCAGAAACCAGGGAAATAGTAAGAAATTGTCTGGGGTCACAGAGAAGTAGACAGAATTAAAGACATTTTGATCAATCTCAGTTTCATATTTAAATTTTGAATGACACTTAAGTATTATACTTTTTATTATTTGTATGTTAAGCAACTAAAAAAGTGAAATTTTTGCTTATTTAAAATAATATCAAAATATAATAAATTAAATAATACCTTGGAATATGAAGTAAATTAAAAAAATACATTTAAAAGAAAGTATTTTCTGTTCTAGGCTTCCAATTCCAGGTCATGAGAATGCTAACAATAAATGCATGCATATAAAACATGGTGAGATAATTGCTGAAGATTGCCGAAATAATGACTATTGTATCTGTAAGAAAACAACATAATCGGATTTAATCAGAAAGTAAATAAATGTGAACACTTGAGATTTCCCATTTTGATTACTTAAATTATGTGAAATAGTTTCTTGGCTGAAAATAGGTATCATTAAACATTTAAGTCCACATATGATTCTCTATTCTTTAATTTTAAATCTTAACATTTAATGAGATAAATTTAATAAACAAGATATTATTAGCACAAAAACACTCAAAGAAAATAAGAAATGTGAAAAAATTACTGTGGCAGAAGTATTAAACAAATAATTAATGGATCCTGTTTTAAGACTTTAATTTTCCAGTACTTTCAATATAAAATTGATCACTATAGTTTTATACTCATGTATAGATTTGTATAAAATACTGGTCTTTCTTGGCCTCATTATGGTCCTCTACAATAAAAGTAAATGACTAAATGAAAAGATAAAAATGACTTACAAAATGAATCTTAAAAAAAAATTCCATTTTAGATAAGATTAAAAATAGTGGTTTGGAAGAGGTAATAAGGAACCAGGCATTATTAAAACATTATTAGCTAAATAAGGTGCAAAGAGTACAAAAATGGATAGTCTCTAATGGAATTAAAATCATATAATATAAAGATTTTTTTTCTATTAGTCAAATGTTGAATTTAAGTGCTGGTGATACACAGTTGTGCATAAAAAATTATGTTTGCTCCATTGATGCTTACAAACTAGAAGGGAAGATAAATATTAGTAATCACATTAAAAATACACAACTAAAAGTAAAATGATTTTTTTCATAAATAATGACAAGATGGTTATAAGATTATAAAAAAGAACCTCATCTATACTGAAAACTTTCCCAGTGTAAAGATTTTTATGAAGAAGTCTTGACAGTGCACAATTTAATCAACAAAATAAGGATTCAGGACGTAAGAATGTTTTGGAAAGAAGCACAAACAAGCAGCATATAGGAAGGTCCTGTGTCAAAATGAAGTTCAAAGTGGCGGCATCCAGAGTTTAAAGACAAAAATGGTGTCACACAATCCTGGAGATGAAATAAATCAGTAAACAAATTAGAAAGCACATAACTTTAAAACTGTGCAAAAAAACCCCACAAAACATAACAAAACAAAGTACTTTTACTCCTATGGGGCACTCTGAGTTTTAAACTCACTCACATTGACAGGATAAAATGAAAGCATCCTACTATTCCCCCACGCAAATATGCCAAATAGAGTTTCTGAAACCACCAGATGATGTTGGGCCAGAGGCAAAAGTATGAGACACAAGGAAAACAACTCTTCTAAAAGAAATATACCAAAATAAAATTTCCATTTATTATGATGTAATAATAATACATCTGCTGTATACATCCACTGTAATACATATTTAACAAAAATTTAAAATAAGCATTCTAAAAAATCTTTAATGAAATAAAGGATTACACAAGAAACATAAAGTGGGTGCTAAAGAGATAACATTTCTGCTTTCAGATAAAAAGTATTAAGAAAAAGTCAAAACAGAATAGAAATATTATTTTTAGAAATTTAAAAATTATTTTTTAAAGCATCAATGGAATGATAATCAAATAACTTTAACACCAGAATAAGAAGAAAACATCATCAATCTGCCACGTTTTATGTTACTATTGTTTTGTCATGGATCACGGCTTGACCAAACGGGGAAATCTACACATACTTGCCAAAAGACACTGCAAAGTTTAGTGGTTATGAGGGGTAGAGTAACAAAACCAAATAAATTTGAAGATTTTTTAAATTGCCAATGTATCAGTATGGGTGGTGGGGTCCTTAAGTGGTGATTAGGCCATGAGGGCTCTTCCTTTATGCGTAAGTGTAGTGTCTCAAAATAAATAAATAAATACAAAAAAAAGAGTCTTTGGGAGTGGAATCTTTCTTTCTGTGTCTCATCTTTTGCCTGTGATAGTGCATCACTAAGTACTTCAAAAGAGTGATCTTTTTGATATTAGACTTCCCAGCCTCCAAAATTGTAAGCCAAAAACATTTGTGTTCATTATAAATTATCAAGTCTGTTGTATTCTGTTACAGCATCACAAAACAGACTAACACAGTGTTAAAAACTTCACCTTCCTACAAGTCACTTGCTAAATCTAAGACAAACTGAGGAATATGAAGCAAGGCCAAAATATTCTAAAAAGAAGAAACAAAAAAAGAACCTCCAAACTGCCCAAAGTTCTCTGCATTTTGGGAAACAAATGCTAGTCAGAATAAGGGGCTATAAGCAAACAAACAAACAATAGTCAATAAAAACCATCAATCAGAGTATTTACTGATGACAGTGAATGATTCTGGAAATGGATGGAAACTATAAAACCAATTTTCACCCTTGGTAGAGTAACACAATTCAGGATATATAGAACAGTGGAGATTTTACGTCTACAAAAAAAAGTGATAAAAATGAAGATGTTAGGAACTTTACCACAAGACTGATATCACTCTCAAGACTTACGATACTTGCCAAACTTAAGATGGTATACAGTTAAAATGAAAGTTATCTCAAGGGAAAGACTGAATTTTCCATAGATTCTATGACAGGGGTATTTCAATGTTACCAAAACTATTAATCCTTCTAATTTCTTCAAATTAAAAAAAAAAATACTACCCCTCATTATCCACTTAAAAAAACAGATCATAAAATTTAACTTAATCCTGACTTTTTGGTTCCTTAACCACAATACCTATCATAAAATAGGAAAAAAAAAAAAAGACCTGAATAAAAAATTTTCTTACTTAATTGGCATTAAATATTCTCTAAAAAATGAGCTCAAAACAATTCGTCTGGGAAGACGATCATGAGAAATATTTGACCTGTGTGTATTGTAAGTCAAACGCTCTACTAAAAACTGAGGAATAATAATAAAAAAAAGATATTATTGCCACATTCAAATATTCGTCTATATCTATATGTCAGAGTCTAGTCACTTATCTTGCATCAGAGTCTATTCTTCCTCCCGATCTAACATTTCTAAAGCCTGAAAATAAAATAATAATTTGAAATTTTTGAAATGTAAAAATTTCTGGAGAAAAGTTGTATATGATAATTTATCTGTTTAGTATGCATGTGCATGTTAGTATATACATGGAAGTATACACGAGGAGTTAAAGAAATGAAGTAAATTGAATTAATAATAAAAAAGTACCAAGGGACTTCTGGAAAGATGGCCATGGGAAAGGATGGACTGTGAGAGTCTCCACCAAAGTGATTACCCATAAAGTCTTCTACTTCCCCCAGGTGGCTGCTGCTCCCTCTGCAACCAGCCTGCTCTTCCATCAGCCGCACAGGCCTCTGGGCTGGAGGACGTCGGCCCCATGCAGTGTTTTGCTGCCACCCCTCACCCACAACCAGGGCAGCCCTCGGCTCTGGCCTGTGCAGCTCCCAGCTACCTCCCTAGCTGCACCAACCCACCCTGTCTCGAGCCACCACATATCAGGCCAACCTGCAGTGCCTGGCTGTCTTGGATTCTGCCTCTTCCAGTTTGAAACCCCAGCAAACCAGGACCAGAGATCAGCTGAAGCCCGGAGACCAGGCAAAGATCTGCATTGCCCCACCCAGCTCTGCTTAGCCTCCAAATTGGGACTTAAGGTGACTGTTGCTCCTGCCACTGCCAGAGTGCTCTTCAGCCAGCTGAGAAAGCCTGCAGTCAGGAGGACACTATTCCCATGCTCTTGGAACACCTTCGCCCACCAACATCTCCGCCCCCACCCTGCCCCCAGGCAACCATTGGTTCCCAGCCCCATGGAGCTTGGAGCTCCTTCCCCAGCTGCACCATCCAGCCCACTCCTGAGTCACTCTTACCAGACTGACCTGCAGTTCCTGACTGTCTAGCACTCTGCCCCCCCAGTTTGACCCCAGCATCTGAGGGACCAGAGATCAACTGGAGTCCCAAGACCAGGCATAGACTTGCTTTGCTCAACCAAGCACTGCCCCATTTCCAAATTGAGGCCTAAGGTGGTTGCTGCTCCCGGCACTGACAACCTGCTCTTCAGCCAGTCAAGCAGGCCAGTGGGCAGGACACTGGCCCCACACACTGGTCTGCTACTGCAACCTCTACCACCCCCTTGCCATGGCCCTTGGCTCCTGGCCTCATGGAGCTCTGAGCTCCCTGCCTGGCTGCACCACCCGACCCTGCCCTGAGCCACCCTTTTCCAGGCCAAACTGCAGTGCTAGCTGTCTCACACTCCTCCTCCTCCGGCTCAGCCTCCAGCAGCTGCTGAACCAGAGATCAGCTGGAGCCCCTGGACTGTGCAGAGACCTGCATTGCCCCACCCAACTCTGCCCAGCCTCCAACCTGGGACCTAAGACTTCATGTTTGTATAGGGCAATAGTACATCAGTAAGGAGGTGGGTTGGCTTGTATGCCTGTATGATTCTCTGTGTATTTCTTTTACTTTTACTTTTTTCTGTCTGTGTGCCTCTTTTCATTTGTTAGTTGGTACATTTGCCTGTTTTCCCTCATATTATTCTCTCTCTTCACCTTCTTCCCCCCTTCCCTATTCCATCTTTTCCTTTTTTTTTTTTTTTACTAAATTCTGCTTTCAGAGAGCAAACCTATACTCCCACTGCATGGACAGATTGCAATGCAGTGGGAAGCAGGTAGGTGTCAGGGTATCCATACACATGTTAGTGGATACTGGGATCTGCAGATAGATTTTGAATCACAGCTCCCCCCTCTAGTTGAATCTCAAAACTGCAAAAAAGTATACCCCCAAACCAAACTCTAGCTTCACAATTGAACAAAGTTAGAGGATTCACATAAGGAAGAACAGGAGATTGAACAAACAGAAATAAAAGCAAGCCTCCCATCGCTGAACAACAGAATTAAAGAAAAGGGGGAAAATGAAAAAGTGGGGAAGAAAATCTACACAAATGAAGAAAAACCAAAAGAAGAATATGGGTCTCACACAGACTCCTGGGAGGTCAGACACTGAGAAAACAGACTTCGGAATGCAAACAATGAAGAGCTCCCAGAATGACTGGTCACGTATTATAAACCCAGACATCAAGAAATTAATAGAGAGAATAAAAAGAATTGAGGAGAAACTAAAGGAAAATAGGAAGGAGTTGATAACTGAGATAACAACAGTAAAGAATACTGTGATTGAAATAAATAGCAAACTAATAAGCATGGAAAGCAGAATTATCCAAGCAGAAGAAAGAATTTCAGAGCTTGAGGACTAAAATATAAAACAAGTCCAAACTGTCAAAAACATAGAAAAGACGTTTAAAAGGACAGAACAAAAACTTTGAGAGATGACCGATTACTTCAAGAGACCTCACCTAATTGGACTTCATGAGGCAGAAAGAGAGACAGATCAACCTGGAACATTCCATGAAATTATTCAAGAGAAAATCCCTCATCTAATCAGCGATGCAACCATTCAAACACAAGACATTCAGAGAACCCCTGCAAGACAACAAATAAGAAGACCAACTCCAAGATATGGAATATTTTGCCTAAACAAAGTAGGTATAAGAGGAAACAATCCCAAAGGCAGCAAGAGAAAAAGGTCAGACTACCCACCAGGGAAGACCAATTATAATAGCAGCAAATGTATGTAGAGAAACATTTCAGGCTAGGAGAGCTTGGAGCTCAGTCTTCAAAGTTCTCAAAGAAAAACAATTTCAACCAAGAGTAAGCTACCCAGCTAAGCTAAGCTTCATCAGTGAGGGAGAATTAAAATCTTTCCCAACATCCAATCTCTAAGAACTTATGCTGCCTCCAGACCACCTCTGCAAGAAACACTTTAAAAAGTATTAAACAGAAGAAAAGGAAAAAAGAATGGCAACATTCTTCACTAGTGTACAGGAAAAAGATTGAACACACATGAGTCAACCCAAAAATCAAAGGAAAGACAATAAACAAACAGGAACAACAACAACTCTACAGGTACCACATGAGAGGGATAAACTCTCACATTTCAGTAATTAGCCTGAATGTGAATGGACAAAATGCACCACTGAAAAGACATTGAATGGCAAAATGGATAAAATATCATGACGCAACAATATATTGTCTCCAAGTGATTCATCTCGCCAGAAAGGACACTCACAGACTCAAAGTAAGAGGATGGAAGCAAAATTTCAGGTGAATGGAACACAAAAGAAAGCTGGAGTTGTGATCTTAATCTCAGACAAAATACCCTTTAGGTATCAAGCATTTAAAAAGATGGCTGGACTCAGTGGCTCAGCCTGTAATCCCAGCACCTTGGGATGCCGAGGTGAGTGGATAACCTGAGCCCGTGGGTTCAAGACCTGCCCAGGAAACTTGGTGAGACCTTGTCTCTACAATAAAATAAAAAATTAGCTGGGCATGGTAGCACACGCCTGTAGTTCCAGCTACTCGGAAGACTGAGGCGGAAGGATTGCTGGAGCCCAGCAAGTCGAGGCTGCGGTGACCAGGAGCAAGACACTGGACTCCAGTCTGAGTGACAGAGTGAGACTGCAACTCAAAAAGAAAAAAAAATTTAAAAAGATACAAAAGGTCACTGCATAATGACAAAAGTTTCAATCCATCAACAAGAAATATTCATCCTAAATATATATGCACACAACATAGGAGCACCAACTTTCATCAAGCAGCTTCTAGGCAAACTTCAAAAAGCTATTGACTCTAACACAATCATAGCTAGGGACTTTAATATGTTCTAACAACCCTAGACAGATCATCAGGACAAAAAAATCAGCATGAAGATCAGAAACCTCAAATCAGAAACCTCAATGTGACTCTTGACAAAATGAACTTCAATGATACCAAGAGAACACTCCATACAATGACTATTGAATAAATTCTACTCATCACCGCATGGAACATACTCTAAGATTGACCATGTCCCTGTCCATAAATCAAGCATAAACAAATTGTATAAGATTGAAATTTTGCCAAGCACCTTCTCAGACCACAGTGGAATAAAAATAATTATCAACACCAGCAAGGTTTCCCTAAAACCCAAAAAGATATGGACACTAAACATCATGATACTAAGCAACTCCTGGGTCAACACAGAAATCAAAACAGAGATTAAAAGATACCTGGAAACAAATGAAAATAAAAAAACCTCTCACCAAAATCTCTGGGATGCCATGAAAGCTGTAATAAGAGGGAAAATCATATCTCTACAAACACGCATGAACAAAATGATAAGATCACAAGTTGACAGCCTAAGAGGTTACCTAAGGAAGCTGGAAAAGCAAGATCAACAAAACCTTAACTTCAGCAGAAGAATTCAGATCACCAAAGTAAAAAACCAAATCTGGGAAATAGAAGAAAAAAAGTTAATACAAAAAAAAAAAAAATGAAACAAAAAGTTGGTTCTTTGAAAGTATAAACAAGATTGATGGTGGCCCAACTTGACTGACCAAGAAAAAGAGAGGAAAAACCCAAATAAACACAACCAGAAACACAAAAGACGAAGTCACTTCTGAACCTGAAGAAATACAAAAGATTATCAGAGACTATTATATACACGTGTATGGAAACAAACTTGAAAACATAAAGGAAATGGAGGACTGTCTAATCATCGTGTTTTCTTCAGGTTCTCTTGAGTGTGACAGACTTTCCTTGTTCTTTATGACCTTAATATTTTTGTGGAGTATTGGCTATGTATTTTCTAGCATAGTTCTCAAATGTAATCTGCCTAATATTTTTCTCGAGAGTATTTTTCACTGGAGTGAAAAGCTTTTTTGGAAGAAGACCAAAGAGGCAGAGTGCCATTTTCATCACATGATACCAGTGTTCTTTCTATCAATATGGCACATCACTTTTTGCTCACAGAGGTAGTGTTTGACAGACTTTCAACTGCAAAGTTATGA
>JAPVLO010002986.1:0-26440 GCA_027257055.1 Cephalopachus bancanus
ATTAAAAATGGGCAAAAGATATGAACAGACACTTCACATAAGAAGACATTCGAGCAGCCAACAAACACATGAAGAAATGCTCAACTTCACTAATCATCAGGGAGATGCAAATCAAAACCACACTGAGATACCACCTAACTCCAGTCAGAATGGCAATTATCAACAACTCAAAAAATAACAGCTGCTGGAGAGGGTGTGGTGAAAAGGGAACACTTCTACACTGTTGGTGGGAGTGTAAGCTAGTGCAATCTCTGTGGAAAGCAGTGTGGAGATTCCTGAAAGCTCTAAAAATTGACCTTCCATATGACCCTGCAATCCCCCTACTGGGAATATATCCTGAAGAACACAAATCACTCTATAAAAAAGATACCTGCACACGTATGTTTATCGCAGCGTTGTTCACAATAGCAAGAACCTGGAAACAACCATGCTGCCCATCAAAAGAGGACTGGATTAAAAAAATGTGGTACATATACATGATGGAATACTACGCAGCCATGAAAAAGAACAAAATCATGAATTTGCAGCAACCTGGATGGAACTAGAGTCTATAATACTGAGTGACCTCTCACAGAAACAAAGATCAGAGTATCACATGTTCTCACTCATATAATGGACCTTGAACATCCAATGTAATACTATAAGAAAATGACTGATGGTACTGGGAAATTATGGGGGGGAGGGGGACGGGATTAATCGTAGCTAATATCTATCTGGGACTGGGAAAACACCTCTTATCAACAGGGTGCCTGAATGAAACGTAATTGTACACCTAACCCTTAACTGTACCCCACAAAACGATAATAAAAAATACTGATTAATTATTAAAAAAAATAGAAATTGAGACCCTAAATAAACCAATAACAATCAAGGAAATCAACTACGTAATAAGAAAACTTCCTACAAAAAAAAGCCCTGGACCAGATGGCTTTCCAGCAGAATTCTACAAGACATTTAAGGAGGAGCTGATACCAATCCTACTGAAGGTATTCCAGGCGATTGAAAAAGATGGAACACTCCCCAAATCATTTTACGAAGCCAACATCACATTGATACCCAAGCCAGGTAAAGATCCAACAAAGAAAGAGAACTACAGGCCAATATCTTTGATGAACATAGATGCTAAAATTCTCAACAAGATCCTAGCAAACCGGATTCAGCAATACATCTCAAAAATCATCCATCATGACCAAGTAGGCTTCATTCCTGGGATGCAAGGCTGGTTCAACATTCGTAAAACCATAAATGTTGTTTAAATACATCAACAGATGTCAAAACAAAAACCACATGATTATATAATTAGATGCAGAAAAAGCTTTTGATAAAATCCAGCACTCCTTCTTGATAAAAACCCTTGAACATCTAGGCATACGGGGAACATACCTCAAAATAGTAAAAGTCATCTACAAGAAACCCACAGCAAGCATACTCCTAAATGGACAAAAATTAGAACCATTTCCCCTGAAAACTGGAACAAGACAAGGATGCCCACTCTCACCCCTCCTGTTCAACATAGTATTGGAAGTCCTGCTCGAGCAATCAGAGAAGAGAAGGCAATCAGGGTTATCCAAATAGGAAAAGAGGAAGTCAAGTTATCTCTCTTTGCAGACGACATGATTGTATACCTTGAAAACCCAAGAGAATCTGTCAAAAACCTTCTTACACTGATAAAGACCTTTGGCAAAGTCTCAGGATACAAGATAAATGTACAAAAGACAATCGCATTTCTCTACACCAGTAATAAACAAACAGAAACCCAAATAAAAAACACAATTCCATTCACAATAGCTGCAAAAAAAATGAAATACCTTGGCATCTTCCTAACCAGAGACGTGAAAGACCTTTACAAGGAAAACTACAAAACACTGTTCAAAGAAATCAAAGTTGACACAAACAAGTGGAAAAATATCCCATGCTCATGGATCGGAAGAATCAACATTGTGAAGATGTCCATCTTACCTAAGGCAATCTACAAATTCAATGCAATACCCATCAAATTACCAGCAACATTCTTCTCAGACCTAGAAAAAGCAATGCAGGAATTCATATGGAAATACAAACATCCAAGAATAGCCAGAACAATCCTCAGCAAAAAAAACAAAGCAGGTGGTATCACACTACCAGACTTCAAACTTTACTATAAAGCTACAATCATCAAAACAGCTTGGTATTGGTACAGGAACAGGCATATAGATCAATGGAATAGAATTGAGATTCCAGAAGCAAAACCTCAATTTCTCAACCAACTCATCTTTGACAAAGCCTCCACCACCTACCACTGGGGAGAGGAGAACCTATTCAGTAAATGGTGCTGGGAAAACTGGCTGACCACATGCAGAAGATTGAAACAGGACCCCTATCTATCCCCATGCACAAAGGTTAATTCCAAATGGGTCAGAGACCTAAATGTAAAACCTCAAACCATAAGAACCTTAGAAAATGAAGGAAAAACCCTCATGGAAATTGGAACTGGCATCCAATTCCTGAACAAAACCCAAAGCCCACAGCTCATAAGAGAGAAAATAGACAAGTGGGACCTTATTAAACTGACAAGCTTCTGCAAAGCCAAAGAAACCATCAAGAGAGCAGGGAAACAGTCTACAGACTGGGAAAAAGTATTTGCCAACTCCAGGTCTGACAAAGGCTTAACATCCTGGATCTACAAGGAACTCGAGCGTGCAGAAAAGAAAAAAACAAACAACCCCATTATAAAATGGGCAAAAGATATGAACAGACACTTCACAAAGGAAAACATCCGAGCAGCCAACAAACACATGAAGAAATGTTCAACCTCACTAATCATCAGGGAGATGCAAATCAAAACCACACTGAGATACCACCTAACTCCAGTCAGAATGGCAATTATCAACAACTCAAAAAATCACAGCTGCTGGAGAGGGTGTGGTGAAAAGGGAACACTTCTACACTGTTGGTGGGAGTGTAAACTAGTGCAACCTCTGTGGAAAATAGTGAGGTGATTCTTAAAAGCTCTAAATACCAACCTCCCATATGACCCCGCAATACCCCTACTGGGAATATATCCTGAAGAATATAAATCACTCTATAAAAAAGATACCTGCACACGCATGTTTATCGCAGCATTGTTCACAATAGCAAGAACCTGGAAACAGCCATGCTGCCCGTCAAAAGAGGACTGGATTTTTAAAATGTGGTACATATACATGATGGAATACTATGCAGCCATAAAAAAGAACAAAATCATGAATTTCGCAGCAACCTGGATGGAACTAGAGTCTATAATACTGAGTGACCTCTCACAGAAACAAAGATCAGAGTATCACATGTTCTCACTCATATAATGGACCTTAAACATCCAATGCAATACTATATGAAAATGACTGACTGCACTGGGAAACTATGGTGGGGGGAGGGAGATGGGATTAACAGTAGCAATATATGTCTGGGTATGGGGAAACACCCCATATCAACAGGGTGCCTGAATGAAACGCAATTGTATACCTAACCCTTAACTGTACCCCACAACTTTACAAGAAAAATAAATAAATAAATAAAAATTTGCCAACTGTATATGTGACAAAGGCCTAACATCTAGGATCTAAAAGGAACTCAAATGCACCGAAAGGAAAAAAACAAACAGCCCCATTAAAAAATGGCAAAAGACATGAATAGACACTTCCCAAAAGAAGATATACGGGCAGCCAACAGACACATGAAAAAGTGCTCAGCCTCACTCATCATCAGAGAAATGCAAATCAAAACCACATTGAGATACCACCTAACCCCAGTAAGAATGGCCCTCATTAATAAAACAAACAACAACAGATGCAGGCGTGGATGATGAGAAAAGGAACGCTTCTACACTGCTGGTGGGAAGGCAAACTAGTGCAACCTCTTTGGAAGACAGTGTGGCGGTATCTGAAAGAACTAGAAATTGACCTTCCATATGACCCAGCAATTCCCCTACTGGCAATATACCAGGAGGAACTCAAATCATTCTAGAAAAAAGATACCTGCACATGTGTGTTTGTTGCAGCTCTATACACAATAGCAAAACATGAAACCAACTATGTTGCCCATTGAAGCTGGACTGGATTTTTAAAATGTGGTATGGCAGCCATGGTGTGGTTCAAGCACAGGTACTTGCTCTGTGAACTGGTGTCTGACAACCCCCGCTGCCACCTGAGTCTGAACAACCGAGTGCTGGATGACCTCGTACAGGACACGATTCCCTGAGTACATGGGGCTTTCGGCGAAGCCGCTTGCTCAATCGGCTTCACGGGAGAACAGGAAGCTATCCAGAAGTCGCTTACAAGAAGCCGTTTACTAGAGGAGGAGTCGGGTGAAGAAGAGCTTTCAGATGGTGGTGAGGAAGCTGCTGAAGCTATGGAGTGAACTGCTTACCATATAGCAAGCTACACTGTGCCCAGGCCCTGGGCCTACTTGTTGGAACAGGACATTCTGGGTGGCAGTAGCATTTTCTAGTTTTCCAAGGATGACTGCTAACCAGAGGACATGTTGCCAATTTGAAATGGAGGACTGATTCACTTAAACTGAATTTGCCTTTACCTAGCATTCCCTGGTTAAGAGATACAGGTTATGAACTTTTTAGTTATAGGCATTTTTGTATTTAACTGCTTGGCTGAGAGTAGATTTAATAAATGTATTTGGGTTTTGTTAAAAAAAAAAAAACCAATGTGGTACCTATACACAGTGGAATATTATGCACCCATAACGAAGGACAAACATATGAACTTTGCAGCAACTTGGATGGATTTAGAGTCGATCATACTCAGTGATCTATCACAGAAACAAAGAACACAGTACCATATGTTCCACTCATAAGCGAACTTTGAACAATTATAATACAATAAGAGAGTCATTGGCAGTTGAGGGAAACTGCTAGGGGAGGGAGGGGGCATACCTCATCAACAAGGGCACCTGCCTAATCAACATTTGTGTACCTAACCCAGAATTGTACCCCACATCTTTATAATAATAAAAAAGACCCTTTTAATAATATAAAACTGTGTCCTGCTCCTCACTATGGTTCAACTTTATTTTATAAAAATATGACAAGTCAAATAATTATTCATCTATTAGTTACTCATTATGTGTCAAGTAGCATATTTTTTTCCTCAAGAAATATCCACTTGTTTTTCCTTGCCAAATCTGATCCCAATGCTGCCACTATCCTGATTTGTTGTTTCTATATAAGTGTTCCAAGTTCTTTTCACCTTGTTATCTTTTGTTTTGTTTGCTTAATTTTAAATATTTTTTGTTTGGGTTTACCTGTAAACCTGCCCAAAGTAACGATTGAGATTGATTCTTTCTTAAAGTGCTCAAAAGAGTTGTGTTTAATTTGCTTAACATAAATAGCATTCTCAAAAGTCCAAGGTCATGATTCAGAATTTTTATGCCAACACTTTGAAACGGGTGGGATGTCAATTTTGATATGATTCCACTTAATTAAAATTAAGAAAGAGAGCTATTTTATCACAATCAATCCTCACTGGTACTTTAAAGTGAGGCCAATTAAGGCCAATGAATATATCAAACATTTCCTATAATAAATATCTAGAAACAAATTTTATAATCAGTATGATTTCTAGACTAAAACAGGCACATGCATAGATAATTTATATTTGGAAAAATCAAATTAACTTCTCTGCCATCTATAGAAAGAAGAGGAAAATAATAGAGATGCAAAATACATAATTGATCTAAATATCTTATTTTAACCATTATTTTAAGCTCCCACTCTCTAAATTTAATATGTAGGAACATTGCAAGAGTCTCCTTTTATTGTCCTAATAATGAATGGAAAAAAGAAAAGGATGACAATTAATACACAGACAAGATAATCATCATTGAGATAAATAAGAATTGCTTGTCATGGCTATTTATTTGATTAATAGTTTTACAGCATCCCTGATTTCAGTACAGAATCAATGCACCTGATGCACTGAGGAGGAATGTAGGTGTATTTGCCTACTCCTCAGCTGAAATTATTTAAGCTTCTCTTCTGTAGTGAGAGGCAGACTTTGCCTCAGGAGGATGGTTATGCCTCAAGCGCAAGAAGGGGATTCAGTTGCTGTGTGAACAAAAAGAAAGATGACTCTTCACTACAATGGCCAAATCTTAAACAGTTGATTTGTATTCATTCATGTATGTTCATTTATGTTTTATTTAAAAATACTTCATTGACAAACAAAAATTGTAAAGTGGACAATGTGCTGACTTGATATACATATACATTGCATAATGATTACCACCACAATACTAATTACACATCCATCACCATCCATAGTTGTCATTGTGCATACATGTGAAATGAAGACGCTTAAAATATGCTCTCATAATTTGCCACATTTTATAATTTTAATTAATTTACAATTTAATTTAATGTCACATTTTTAATTTGCCAAATTTATCAATCTCTCTTTTCACATACACAAACACATGCACACACACACAGATACACACACACACTTTATTTTCAGAACCATTTGAGTGTAGTTTGTACATATTATGCCCATTTACCTCTTAATAGTCCATGCATTCCTAAAAACAAAGATAGACTCTTATATAACCAAAGTTTAACTATAAAGTTCAGGAAACTTAACAATAGTATAACACTTTTATTTAATCTGTAGTTAATATTCCAATCTCATCAATTGGCCCCAAAGTGTTCTTTATAGCATTTTTTTTCCTCCAGGACAGAATCTTATCCAGAACCATCTTGCCATGTCTCCTCAGTCTCTTTTGATTGGTAACAATTCCTCAGCTATCCTTTGTTTTTAATGGCATGAACATTTTTTAGTCTACTTTCTCTGAATATGTAACCTGTGAAAATTCGTCAGAGGAAACACAGCTGTACACACATTTTTACATAGTGTGGTCCAAATTAGTGGCATATTTTTTACAAAATGCAACAGTGACAAGCCAAAAATGAAAGTGTCTCAAGTTTTAAGACTGGGAGGGTCAAAACTGTAAATACCAGGAAAATTGTGCTGATTTCAATGTCCTCATGTAATACTAAGTATGTAAGTGTGAGTTTGCTAGTATAGGTTTAGCTGCTCAAGGATGAAAGAGCCAAGTCTCTGATATGCTCTTGGTATTTGTCTTATAATTTTCAAAAGGTTGCCAAAGCTCTATATAGTCAGCAACAAGAAGAAGAATGCTCGGAATCATAAAGCTCTACTCAGAAATCCCACAAATTTTTGCTTCAATTTATTGACTACCTCTACCTCTAAGAGGATGAAAATGTGCTAAAACATTGCCTGGGATTCTGTTAATAAAGAAGAATAAATAAATGGAGAGAGAAATGAGATGTCTCTTATGCAAATACCTCATAGAATCATGGTAAAGTTTAAATGAGAACTCTGTGACTCTTGTTCTTATTACAAGAGGAAGCTGACATTTGTAGATTTTGAGAGACTGAACTAAATAGAGCAGATTATTCTTTGGATCAGTACAAGTCTAAAAAAATTAAATGAAATGTTGATCCAGTAAAGCTTTTCTCTCTGGTTCAAGTAATGCCTAACTTTGAATTGTGCCAGGGAGTACAGAAAACTTCAGGATAAATACCATATATCACATCATTTTAGGTCATCTATTCTAATGCAATATTTCAGATGGAAATTTATAAATAAAAACAATTCCTTCTCTTCACTATACCTACCACTTACTCATTCTTAAGATATATATTTGAGCATATGGAGCAAACTGATGAAAAGTTTTGAGTAAAATTTCTAGCAAAAATTATTAAAAAGTTATGTTGAAACAGTTATATGTAGTATATGTAAATATACATGACAGACACACACCATATATATATGAATACATATATACATAGATAATTGTTCATAGTTATGTATAATTATATAATGTAGCCATGTGTTTGCATTTAACTGTGTCCAATGCTTTATTAACTAATAAAATGATCAAATAGCAAGAGGGGAATTTTTGGTTATATTATAACATAATTTGAAGTCCTATATGTTCAAATTGTAATATATAATGGAAAAATGACACCAAGCAATTATGGAATTGTATGGCCCTCTTCTAAAAGCAAGCTATCAATTCCAGGTAATGATGCCACAAGCAACTAGGACATGAAAACTTCCTTCAGGAAAATACTTAAAAATTAGAAACAAAAATACTTGCAAACAAATCAGGGATTGGGTAAGGCATTCAATCAGCTAAAGGTCTTCAAAACTGCAACCAGAAAAACAATAAGTATCTGACAGCTCCTTAGGGCAGCTCCTAAGCGCTGTTTCTTTTGAGAAGTTGTGCTGGGAAAATAGGGCATGGTTGAGACATTCACACACAATGATTATATTTGCCAAGACCCCTTGCAGTATGAAGAGGTCATGTGACTAGGTTTAAATTTGCTGTGAGAGGGAGTATTGTGTGTGAGGTTTCCATGGTTTCCTTTCCTCTGTTGTGGAAAACCATCAATCCACCATGTTGAGACAGCAGAGCTCTAAGTGAGAAGACTGGATCCTAGAGCCACTTACCAGTGGAGAGATGCATGAAACTCATAACAGAGTAGACTTGGCATGGAAGAGGTTTTAAAATTTTATGCACTAAGCCAAAGAGATTTTTGGATTTATTTGTTACCACAGCACATCCTAGTCTAACCTGAATAATGTTGATGGTAAGTTAACAAAATGATGAAAATTTCTTTACCTGGAAAGAAGCTGAATGGGGGTGAAATGACAGCCTACAGAATAGTCAAAATGATTTTTAAGAAGTTTTTTTTTTTGAGTTGAGATCTCACTCTCTTGCCCAGGCTGGAGTGCAGTGGCATGATCACTGCAGCCTCAAACTCCTGGGCTCCAGCCATCCTCCTGCTTCAGTTCCTGGAGTACCTGGGACTACAGGCACGAGCCACCACACCTGGATAATTATTGGTTTTTGTTTTGTTTTTGTTGTTGCTGTTGTTGTTGTTGTTGTTGTTGAAATGGGATTTTGCTATGTGGCCCAGGCAGGTCTTGAACTCCTGGGCTCAAGCTATCTTCCCAAAGTGCTGGGATTATAGGCATGAGCAACCAAGCCTGGCCAAAATAAATTTTTGTAAAGCAGAATTCCCAATGTACCACCACCAGATTTTAAAATCTATATAGATAAGATAAAAAGAACACACCATGTTTTGCAATTTCTTACAGTAACTTGGAAAAACGTTCTGAAACACAGGGCATTGTGCAATGTGAATAGTATAAACTTCCACATAGGTAAACTCTGGTACAAGAGGTTTAAGACAATAAAACTAATAATTTATTTTTTAACAAATATGAATTTTGAAAGGAGAAATTGAAGTATCAAAATATGAATTTATGAGCCTAGGCAGCATAGTGATGCTTCATCTCTGCAAAAAAAAATTAGCTGGGCATGGTGGTGCATTCCTGTAGTCCCAGATACTCAAAAGGTTGAGACAGAAAGATCTCCTGAGCCCAGGAGGTCGAGGCTGTGATGAGCCAAAATTGTACCACTGCACTCCAACCTGTGTGACAGAGACTCCAATTCAAAGAAAATGAATTTCTGAAATGAAAATATAAATTTAGAAACTCATTGTGATTTACCAAGTTTGTCTTTAGGCAATAATTTCCATAAAAACATGTTTCACATTGATTATTCTCCACCTATTACCATAGATTTTAAGATTTCCCACTATAGACATCTTTGAGATGAATCAGTGATCATTTATTATTTTTTTAGTTTTAAAGATGTGAGGTAGAATTCAGGATTAGGTATACAAGTGGTCATTGTACAGCTAAAGTTTGGGCCTCCCTTTGGTCCCCACTTCACCTGGTATGAGATCAAGTACTGTTATTGATGTTATGTGTACTACTCCCTGGCAGTTTCCAGCTACTGCCAATCCCTTTCTTATGGTATTATGGTAAATGCTCAGGGTCTGCTTATTAGTGAGAACATGTGGTACTCAGTTCTCTGTTTCTGTGATAAATGATTGAGTATTATAGACTCTAAATCCATCCAAGTTACTGCAAAGTTCATCATTTTGTCCTTCATTATGGCTAAGTCAATGATCACTTATCCTATGCACCTTTATTGACCATCTACTAATGTTAGAAACCCAGGGAACTAAACAAAACACAACATTTCTGGATTCTAGAAACTTACATTTTGGTGGGTGAGGTATTAAAGTAAACAAACAGGCAAAAAGTAAAACAAAGTAAGATAGTATATGCCTGGTGGGGGGGAGGGGTCAGGAAACGTCTTTTGGCTAATCCATGGGGATGGTGATTTGAAAGCTAAACCTCAAAAGGTAAGAAGGAATTCACTGAACACACAAGTGAAGTTAGAAGATCCCAGGCAAGAATAACATTTTGCACAATGACATTGGTTGGAGAATAATATGTCTTATTTATGGTTGCACAAGACATGGCAACAAACACTTCTAGAAATACAGAGAAAATATTTTAAATTTTATTACATACTAAGTAATAGTTTACCCTCTATGCACTGAGTCAAAATTAATAAGGAAAAACTACCTTAATCATAGTTGTGCTCCACCAGGATCAGTTTGACAGTTGCACGGTAAATCAAAAAAAAAGAAAACACTCAAAACAGCAAAAGGATACAAGGAAGCTCACCTTTCTCTGATTTGCCTGTGGATGGGATGAAATTCTTTTAAAAAGCAAAAGCAAAGGTCTGTTTCCCACATGTGTTAAGCTTAATTTTATTATCTCTAGACTCTAATAAATCCCAGCTTAAGAAATTCACACAAAAAGTGATTTCTGCTTCCAAATGCCCATGTGATATCTGAGAAGAGTCAATTCAGTACTACTCATACTGTCATTCATGTCATTCATGAATAAGTACAGTGAAAGGCATTTTCAGACAGAAAGAGAGAAGGGAGGATCTCACTGAAAGAATTTCCAAATATACGCTTCAAGATGAAAGTTAAACCAGATAGAAAGACAGGTAAGTCAGAAGAACATGTTTCCTCATGGTCAATCAATTTCTCTATAAAAATATGAGTTTCTTAAATGAAAGCAGACTTCAAATTTGGCCATTCGAAGCAGATAAAAACCTTTGCCTCATCTTTTTTTAATTGTGGTTAAAAAAATACATAACATGATATCTTCCCTCTTAAAAAATCTTTAAATTTACAGTATTAGTAACTAAAAGTGCAATGTCATACAGCAGATTTCTAGGATGTTTTTTTTTTGCAATTCAATGTGTACAGTTTTAGTCAGGCAAGATTGCCTCGCTTGTTTTGACATCACATTCTATGAAATAACTTTGTTGTATTAAACACTAAGAAAAACTACAAATTATGGAATCATAAACTCATAAAATTGAAAGAAACATTTAAAAAAATCTGGCATAATGACTCATTGAAGTCTATATTTTACTATGAATCTGTTAAACTGGATATTCAAAAAATTGCATGTGTGTGCTAGATATTTTAGAATTCACTGGTAGATTTTACAATAATCCCTATTTAATTAATTTCATTTTTTATTTCATTAATATATCTTCATCTACAGATTACAGTATGTAACCTATAATACTGCCTACATCTTTTTATTTAAAGGTTATTAGATGTATGATTTCCATTTTTTGCTGTTTTATAATCCTCTTTGAATTTTTGTTTAATTAAGCCAATATTTTGTAATTTTTTTCTGCTCTTGGTCTTTTAGTTTTGTGTATTACTCGTAACTTGGTTATTTAAGCCAACATATAAATGATAATATCAATTACTAATTATAACAATGGAGAAGAAATGGAGTATTAATTTATCTTCCATTCTTAATACATTTGCAGCTATAGCACAAAATCTAAATGGAAATAGATGAAGTTTAATTGTCTTACAATTATTCTACGAAGAGCATAACTACTTCAGTTTAATGAGCATACTGACATGTGAAGTTACTGTTATACTACAGTAACTTCTAAAATATTCCAGAAAACTGTTTGAGAAAAAAAAATGAGCTAGGGAGAAGGGTTGTCATAAAAAAGTCTCTAATTGGGTGCTGTAGAAAAAGAATTTACTTCACATCTCTTTTTCCCCTTTCACTTCCAGCCACAATTACAATGTATTTCTAAGAGAAGGAAACAACATGAAACTTTGTAACTACACACCATCTTTATAAACAGGACAAATGAAAGTTTTCTTCATAATAAAGAGAAATAAATTCAGACTATAATCCTATTAAGAGGCAAGTACATTTTTTAAAATTGATAGCAACCCACAAAATATTAAAAATTTTCAACCAAAAATAAACTAATTTGTACAACCTTTAAAACTTAAAATTTTAAGTCTAAAATTTCTTTAAAAGTAAGCCCACTTAGAGGTTGATCCAGTTTAATTGATGTCATATTCAACATAAGACAGTTTAAATGTCTCATGAAATCTAACCGCTTGCTATATATATGCATATATCCATACATACATATATGAATACATAATATAGATTTTAAACATCTCCACATGGTAGAAAATTAAGCTTAGACTCTAACAAAAAAAAATGTTCACACTTACAAAAGAGCTTAGGTTCAGTGTTACATGGGAAAAAAGTAGACTTTGTATTGATCAGAAATTTTTTTTACTATAATCAAGCCACCCATAACTGCAATTTACTATGGTAAATAAGATAATTAATAATCATAGCACTATAAAAGTATTTAAATTATCTAGCAACTATCACTAAATATATTTTCTTGTACAGAAATAAACTCTCAGAATACCTTCTACCCACTGTCCTTTTTTCCCCTCTTTTCAAGTCTGATTTGTCTTTCAGAAAAATTTTTATTTTAAAAATCCATCTAATAGTTGCAAATGTAAGAAACTTTATCAGTATTTTCTCCAGAAACAAAAGGTCTTATTTTTTATCTTTTGACATTATATTACATATTCTCAAAACTGTGATTGCTGTATTTTGAAGTGTTTCTAGTATGCATATATTCATTTAAAATTGTAGTGTTAAGATCTGAACCCAGTGTGCTCGGTCTCAGCAGGAAAGACAGCATGTTTTTTTTTTCTTTGGAATTTTAGACATTGTATTTAAAAAAGATTAAGTCTTTCATATTAACTATGTTTTTCCCGCATCTTGACATTCATATATTGAGTTTAATACGTCTAAAATTCTAACCCACTCTGAAAGTGCAATCCCTAAACCATGAGCTCCTCCAATGTTTTGTGTGTGCACTTCTAGTATTGCAGATTAATTAAATATACCAATTCTGGCCTGCTAAAAATAGGTTAACTTCTCTGAACTTACACGGTTGTGTAATTAAGGAAAATTCACCCACTGACAGTGTGGATTTAAAAAATTAGATAATTTAAGTTAAAATATTCAGTGCTACACCTAGCACATATTAAAAGCACAAATTAATGTGGCATTTTCAACTAGGTAGCTACGGGCATTGTAATTTGGGAGCACATATGGAAGGTCTTTAAATGTTTTCTACTGAAGTTTTCCTTGTTAGATCTGGATCACTGTTCTAGCCTATTGACACCTTTTTTGAATCCAGATTCTATTATTTAGCAAATTTATTCTTTCCACTTTTGTGTCATCTGGAATTTTGATAATAATTCCTTCCAGAACTTGGCTGCAGTGACTGACAATATTAAATAGGCCAGAGTTTCCTTTTCTGTGTGTAATCAACAACGTATAATTCTACCTAACTCAACTCATATCCAGGGCATGTGTCTACAGGTTTTCAAATAAATATCATAGAAGTAAATGTCACATGTCTGCTGAAGTCCAGATATATGCAGTTCCTTGCTATCCTAGCCTAATGAGCTGTCATGAAATAAAGGTGGCTTAAACTTAACATGCCTTGTTTTGTGATGCCTATCTGACCATTCTCAATAAAGGCTTATTGTGGAAGTGGGGTTTTCTTTATTTGAATGTTACTTCACTGGACAATCTATCAGGTCCTGCATGACGTGGGGATGTTAAGGTAACATATTTTTTCATAAAATATAGGTTCCACCATCCTAAAAGATTTTCACGGCCATATCCACCTTAAGCCTATCTTTTTTAATGTACAAGGCTAATCCTGATACAGACACCTTTTCAAAAACTATCAAGGTCAATGACATTGCCATACATTCAATACATTCAGGGGTAATTTTTTTTGGGCCAGGATACTTTAATTAATATTTAGAAACATGGTAAACATAAGAATTTTTATTCCCTGTGGTCAATATTTGGGTTAAAAAAATATAGAGAACACAAAATCAAAATAAGTGTTAGGTACATCTTTTCCCCCATCTGTTACCCTAATACCATCCACAGAATATCCTTTCTCGTACATATCAGCTTTTTTTTCTCTAAAACTGTACTAGTAAAAGACAGTAGTATCTAGATGAGGAAGTTTACTTATGGTATTTCACATGTAGTGTTAAGGATTATGTTTTAACTTTTTATTCAACTACATTCTAGACATGAAAAAGGTGCCTGCAGTCAGTAAAATTCTTTCAGCCTCTGGTATATGCCCATCTCCTCCCAGGTAATTACTCAAACACTAATCTAGACACTGCTGTAAAGGGATTTTGCAAATATAATTAAGATCTCAAATTAGTCAGTCTAATGTGTGCCTGACCTAATCACATGAAACCTTTAAAACCAGAGTTTTCTCCAGTTTGTCATAGAAGAGGAAGTCAAAGAAATATGCTCTAGTTGGCCCTGGAAGCAAATATACATGTTGTAAACTGCTATGAAGACAAGATGACAAGGAACTAAGATAGCCTTTAGATGCTAAGAGCAGTTCCTGAACTACAGTTAGCAGGAAACGAGGGACCTCAGTTCCACAATCACAAGGAAAATAACCCTAACTAGTGAGCTTGAAAGAGGAGCACAATCCCCAGATGAGAGCTATAGTCACCAGATGATTCCTTGATATCTGTCCAAGCAGAGGATACAACCCAAATAATTTTTTACAAATTATAACTGGCACTTGAACAAGAAAGAGAACAACATTCCACAAGCCTTTCTCATGCTCCCTTCTATCACTATCCTGCTCATCCCTCACCCATCCTCCACGTCTGCCCCCAGGAGTAACAATTGCCTTGACTTTTAACAGTATACATTAGTTCTTTTTTGTTTAAGTAATTTATATAAATGGGATCATTTGACTTTTTTAATTCAGCAATATTGTTATTAGTATATATCCAAATTGTTGCATGGAATTGTAGATACTTCCCGTTATTGCTGCATAATATTCTATTTATGAAGAGATCACAGTTCACTTATCTATTTTATTTGTATTTTGGTAGATATTGTATACATAATATTTAATTTTAAACAAAGAAGTCAAATTATCAGCCATTTCAGAAACCTACGTAAAGAAATGTCATATTTAAAAAAAAGTATTATATGTACTTTTAGTCAGTAACTTTTGGATTTCTGTTGTAGACAGTATATTCCAGGTGTGATCTTGATCATGTTACTTAATCTTTACTCTGTTTCACATTTGAAAAATACAGAATACTAAAAATATATTTTCTGGCTTCTTTTGAGAATTGGAATCTGTGCTGCTTAATGTGGTAAGCAATAGCCACATGTAGTCATTTAAAATTTTAAAATAAAAATTTACTTAAAATTAAGTAACTTTTCTTTATCCAGTCTACTTTCAACGGGCAATATGGTTGGTTTCATATTACGCAGCCATAAGGAAAGACAAAAAAACTGACTTTGCAGAAAATTGTGTGAAGTCAGAGGCAATCATACTTAGTGATCTAGCACAGAAACAAAAAACCAAATACCACTGTCCCCCCTCATAAGCAGGACCTGAACATTAACCACAGTAACAGAAGAGAGGGATTGACAGTAGCAGGACACTGCCGGGAGGAGGGTAGGGGAGATAATATCACTAAGGGTACCTGATCCTAAGCTAGGGAAAGTGAGGACCATTCACGGCACAAACTTCTCCTGCATGTAGATTGCTTATGTACTTAATCCTGACTTGTACCCCACATATCTAAAAAAAATACAGAAAAAAAGTAAATAAAATTAAGAATTCAGTTCCTTGGTCATACTAATCATATTTCAAGTGTTCAGTAACAACCATATTTCAAGTGTTACTGAACAATGTTATAGGTACATAAAGCATTTAAACCACTGGTATTCTTCGTTTGCTATTCAATAAATGATAGTGTATTCTTCACTTAATGTCATCATAATTTTGAGGCATCCATTCTTCAAATCATTCTGATATCTTCACAAGCTATCTCAATGATGCTCTTGAAAATTTTGTTCAATGTTTTGAGGTGTCTTTTATTTTTCCTTGTTTTTACCTTTCTCTTTTAAAGATAGAGACCATGAAATTCATTACACAGGGAAAGGTCACTATTATGGTTTCTTTTTCATCCTTACCCTGCAGGATTTCCTAGGAGTCTTATCATGCCAGACCCCACTGAACTGAGTTGCTCTTTGGACCCTGAGAAAAATCCCCTTTATGCTCATCACGAAGCAACCTTCTGCCACAATGTTTGCAAAAGTGTGCTAGTCCTTGTCAATATCAGTAGAGTCAGATGACTAGCACTCTTTTCAGTTTCTCTTTGCAAAATTCATGTCTCTCAAATTCAGTAACAAGATCTTAGCATAACATATGGATAAATCTTGAGAATCAGCAGAGTGGTGGTTCATGCCTGTAATCCCAGCACTTTTGGGAGGCAGAGATGAGAGGATTGCTTGAGCACAGGAGTTCAAGACTAGCCTGGGGAACATAGAAAGACCTAGTCGCTACAAAAATTGGCTAGGTATGGTGGTATGGCCTGTAAACCCAGCTAATTGGGAGACTGAGGTGAAAAAGAGTGAGCCCAAGAGGTGGAGGCTACAGTGAGCCACAATCATGCCGCTGCACCCCAGCATGGGTGACAGAGCAAGATACCAATTTAAAAAAAAAAACTTGGGACTCACCAAGCTGTTCTCAAGACACCTTTTCTTTTGAAATAATTATTTCTTTTCAATTATCTGTGTTATCAAACTGATAAGAACAAATACTACACTTGATCTTAGAAAAAAGGCCAAGTGGGCCCTGAGCACTGGTCACACTCGCACAAAGTTGGGATCGGTAGACACTGGAAATTGCTAGGGAGTGGGGGGAGGATGGAGAGGAGTACGTGGCAATACACTGGACACATGGTCCACTATCAGGGAGAGAGAAGGCCAGCTAAAAGCCCAAACTTCACCTACACACAACCTACCTATGTAGTTGATGCCCAATTGTATCCCACAACCTCGAAATTAAAAAATATTATATGACTTTTCACTCTTGTTTTGGTTACTCATATTTCATTTTGTGGTTTTCTTCAATAGTTATGGTAGTTATTAGTTTTATTTTAGCATTATTTTTATTAATGATGCTTACTATGTAAAAAAGTTATAATAGGTGGTATGGGAGTTGAAAAAGTCATGGTCTTTGTCATTCAGAACTTTAAAAAAGGGGTAGACTAGCAACAAATAATTATAATCTAAGGTAGATAATTTATGGCTGGCAGTAAACATGTTTATCATCAACATTTTCATTATACTTATAAGCTTCAAATATGGGAATGATAAAAATTATCAAACTTGCCATACGTTTTTATTTTTTGTCTTTTTGTTTCTTTTTTTTCTTTATGACTATTCATCTGTATACCACACACAAAAACAACTCCATATGTTGTACATGTGGTATGACTTGAAAGAAAACTAAATACCTAATTTGTATTAATATATTTTTTCTTTGGGCTACCTGAAACTCTCAATTTCATACTGAGGCCATTTCATCCATAGGGCTTTTGTTAAAACATAAAAATGTCCTTTGGGAGTTGATGATACTTTAATAACTTATGAACTCCAATAAAAGGGAGTTTCCCCGAAGGTTTAACAAAGGGAGTGAGGCACAAGATAAGGAGGGAGACTATTAGGGAGAGGTAAGTGGCACTGAATGCTCATGGCTGGAAGGTATGCTGGAACTTCTCAAAGGTCCAGACTCAAAGAAGAGGTGAAGAACTAAAATAAAGGGAAAAAGAAATATATCTGCAAAAGGTTGAAATTTAAAGTCATTATTTCTGAAAATCCATTTCACTTCATCTGCACTCTTGTCGTGATCTGCTCCTGCCATGTTTCATATTATTGCAATTAGACACCTCTAATTAAATGCCTCCAATATCCCACATTGTTTTAAAACCCACAAGACTACCGGGAAAAATTTTTTAAAAGAGCATGAAGTATTTCAAACTTCTCAAATAATTTCCAGAAATATCTTGCTAGAAATGTGCCATCTGAAAGTTAGAAAATAATGTGAAACCACATGACCTATATTAGTCGAAGCCTGAATTCAATCATTTCATAACATATACATATATGAAAAATTATGTTAAATATATATAATTTTAACCTTAAATATATATAATTTTAACTTGCCAGTAATGCCTCGATAAAGCTGGAGGAAAGGATTATGAAATTATACCAATAAACAAATTTTATGGGAAAAGATGACATGTTAAAATAGGAGAGATTGCACAAGAAACAGTTTACTGAGTTGATCTTATTGAAATAAGCTAAATGAAAAATTTTACAAGTTAAAGCAAATATTAGTTTATAGTAGCTGTGAAGCTTAAGCCAAGATGTTCCTGAAATATAAGAAATGCTCCAACAATTTGCCTCAAGTAATCGGTCACACACTCAAAAAAGATGATATATACACACAAAACTTATATCACATAGTATAAGCTCTTTGGTTCCCTTCATTTATATCAAAATTATATTCTCACAACCTAAATGTAATACATATGTACATGCAATATGTGGAATTTTTAGCATAACAGTCACATTCATGTTTGCTGTATTGTTATTTACTACTATTATACCTATTATGATATGCATAAGACAGTGGTTCGCAAAGATTGATCCCTAAACCAGAAGCATCAGAATCACCTGAGAACTTGCCAGAAATGCAGTCCCAGCACCACCACACCACTCTACATTTGAGTATCTGAAACTCTTGGGGAAAAGTACAGAAATTGTGTCATCCTCCAGGTGATCCTGGTGCATGACACTGCCATAGACAATGATACCACTCAGAGTAGTATTTCATCATTGTTAAAGCAGATGAACTGATTGAAATAAATACTTTCAACTGATATTTTAATATAAAGGAACAGTGCATAAGAGGCACCTCATCCCACTCATGTCCTCCTATCAAGTATCTTCCAGTACATTTCAGTGCAAACGATTATCTAAAATTCCATAACCTTGATAAATTTTCAATTTAAAAATTATCTTATTTTCAAAAAAAATTAAAAATGGAATTATCATATGATTCAGCAATCTCACTTCTGGGCATAAACCCAAAAGAATTGAAAGCAGGGACACCAAAGAGTTATCTGCAAAGCTATGTTCACAGCAACATTATTCATAATAGCCAAAAGGTGGAAATAAGCCTATTGTCTATCAATCTATGAACAAAAAACAAAATGTGGTATATCCATATAATAGAATGTTATTCAGCCTTGAAAAAGAAGTAAATTCTGGCACATCCTACAACATGGATAAACTTTGAGGCCAGTTTGCTGAGTGAAATAAGTTAGTCACAAAAAGACAAATACTTGATGATTCTGATGATATGACATACCTAGATTAGTCAAATTCATAAAGAGAAAAATGGTGGTTGTCAGATGCCAGGGAAAGTGGGAATAAGGAGTTGTTAAATGAATACAAAGAGGAGCATTCGTCATTCGTGGAACATTTCTTGGGAAGAGACTGCAGAGATCAGGTGCCACTCAGCACCAGGCATCTGGTTCACCACGACCACCTGCAGTGACAGGTAGGTCACTGGCAGCAGGGATCATGGAGAAAATGCGAGAAAGGAATTAGGAGTCAAGTCCCATCAGAGGAAAAGATGCAGATCATCGCCACTGCCTCTGTCGTGAAACTGAGGCAGAGACATGCTCCTGCCTGCCCATTATTGAGCAGCCTGCATCCTGAGACTGAAGGGTGACCTTCACAGCACTCTGGGATCGATCATAGTGGCACAGAAAGGATAACCCAGGTACACTTTACCCAGAAGGACGGGTCCAGCCCAGAATCTCAGTCACCCCACACCCCACACTGGACCATTCACAGGATTACAGGTACAATCTAAGTGGGAGACCTAGCAGCAAAAAAGCAGGGATGAGTCTTCAACTGATCTAGCCACCTTTCTCCAGCAGTCCATGGGGTGTCAATGTAGGTGGAGAGTGGACTTGCCTGTGCAGACAGGACTGAACACAGGTGGGTGTAGCATCCACTAAAAGCCCTCCTGACCACACAAAGAGCAGGCAGAAGGAGCTAGTGGCTGGAGCCCACTCCCTCCTGTGGTGAGGCAAGAGCCATGGTGCATGGGACAAGCCAGCAATTAAAACCTGACATTCCATAAATAGCCACAGGAGGGCGCCCAAGGCTCACAAGTTTTCTTGTTATTTATACATTTTGCTTGCCCTCTATATCTTTGCAAGTGTGTGTTTTGATTTGTTTTATCCCCTTTTCTTCCTCTTTTTGTCATGTGGGATGTACGAATGGGTGAGTGTATCTTAAAGTTTTATTTATTTATTTATTTTTTTTCATTTGTTTATCCATTTCATTGTCTATTTTCTATTTTCTTCTTCTTTTTCTTCATCTTCCTTTCTCTCTTCTTTCTTTCTCCATGCGTTTCCTTTCTTTTATGTCATTCCCATGGCAATGACATTTTGTGAGGTGGTGAGAAGTGAGTCCCAGGGAGCCCAGATTTCAGTCAGTGAATATTGTGATCTGCAGGTAACTTCTAAACCTTAGCGCCCCCCATTCAAATCTCAAAACTGCAAAAAGACAGCACAGTCCCCATCTCCCAGCCCAGATTCAAAACTGAACAAATTTAGAGGCTCTACCTAGGGAAGAATAGGGGGTTGAGCAAATAGAAGTGGAAGTTATTCCCTCTCTCACTGAGCAACAGAATTTAAGAGAAAAGAAAATTCTCACAAATGAAAAAAATCAACACAAGACCACAGGTAACCCCCAGAGTCCTAAAAGGATAGCACCTGAGTGCAGACTTTGGAACTCAAACACTGCAGAGCTCCCCAATGACAGGCCTCAGTCCACAAATGCAGAGATAAAAAATTTATGAAAAGAATGAATAAGAATCAAGAAAAGAGGGGGAAAAATGAATGAAATGATAACAGAGACATTGGCCATTAAAAAAAAACCCATCCATGAAATAAATTACAAACTGAAAAGCATGAAAAGTAGAATTAACCAAGAGAAAGAAAGAATCTCATAACTTGAAGACCAACATATGGAACTAACTCAATCTGTTAAAAAATAGAAAGAAACTTAAAAAGATAGAACAAAGCCTTCAAGTGATGTGTGATTATATTAAGAGAACGAATTTATGCCTGATCAGTATACCTGAAGCAGAAAGGGAGACAGAGAACACCTTGGAGCAAGCATTTCATGAGGTTCTCCAAGAAACTTCTGTCATCTCATCAGAGACACAACCATCCAAACATAAGAAATTAGAGAATCCCTGCAAGGAATCAAAAGAGAAAACTAACTACTAGACACAGAGTAATTTGCTTCTTAAAAAAAATAGATATAAAATAAAAATTCCTAAAGACAGCAAGAAAGAAAGGTCTGACTATCTTCTGGGGGAAACCAATCAGAATAGCAGCAGACTTATCTACAAAAAACACTACAGGTTAGAAGAAACTGGAGTCCAATCTTCAAAGTTCTCAAACATAAAGCATTCCAACCAAGAATTTCTTACCCACCTGAGCTATGATTCATCAGCAATGGAGAATTAAAATCCTTCCTAGACAACTAATCCTCGACAGATTATACTGCTTCCAGACCCACTCTACAGGAGATACTTAAGACGGTATTAGGCACAGAAGAAAGAAAAAAAGGACTAGGCACTTCACAACAGTAAAGGAAAGGACAGAATCAACAGAGCACACATCACAACTGCAAAATCAAAAACACACACATATATCAACCCAAAAGTTTAAAGTAAACAAACAATTTGTATATCTAACTCTGAATTGTACCCTGTATCTTTAAAATACAAAGTTAAAATATAAAAGGGAAAAGAAAAAGAAAACAAACAAGCAAAACTTTATAAGTGCCTCATGACAGAGATAAGCTCTCACATTCCAATACAGACTAAATACACCACTGAAAAGACATAAAATGGCAAACTGAATAAATAAGCAAGACTCACCAATATGCTGCATCCTGGAAAGACATACCACCACAAAAAATGCCCACAGACTCAAAGTTAGAGGTTGGGAAACAATCATTCAGACACATGGAAAACCAAAAAAGGCAGAGTCATGATTTTAATATCAGACAAAACAACCTTCAAGCTACCAAAAATTTAAAAAGATATGGAAGGACACTGTCTAATGATAAAAAGTTCAATCCATCAACAAGTTATAGTCATCCTAAACACATATGCACCCCACATAGGAGCACCAGCATTAATAAAGCAACTATTAAGTAAATTAAAAAAGGATATTAACTCTAACACTATCATAACTGGGGTTTTAAATACATTATTAAAAACCCTAGATAGATCATTGAGGCAAAAAAAAATCAGCAAGAAGAATTGAAACTCAATTTGATGCTTGACCAAATGAACTTAATAGATACCTACAGAACATTCCATCCAACAACCATGGAATATACATTCTCCTCATCACCACATGAAGCATACTCTAAGATAAACCACATCCTCTGTCATAAATCAAGCATAAACAAATTCCATTAGATTATAATTCTACCATTTACTTCTCAGACCACAGTGGAATAAAAATAAATATTGCCACCAACAAGATCCCTCAAAACACACAAAGAATGGACACTAAACAGCATAATAATGAACAACTCCTTGGTCAACACAGAAATCAAAATTTTCCTGGAAACAAATGAAAACAAAGGTACATCTTACCAAAATCTCTGGGATGCCATGAAAACAGCACTAACAGGGAAATTTATAACTCTACATACAGACAACAAGAAAACAGAAAGAACATGGGTTAACAACCTAACGAATCACCTAAGAGATCTGGAAAGGCAAGACCACCGAAACTCTAACTTCAGCAGAAGAATCCAGATCACCAAAGTAAAAGAACAACTATGAAACATAGAAGACAAAAATATCAAAAAAAAATCAATGAAACAGAGCAACCCGTCAGATCTCCCACTGTGGGAGCTTTTCTGTCCTCTCAATAAATCCTGCTTTAAAAAAAAAAAAATCAATGAAACAGAAAGCTGGTTCTCTGAAATAACACAAGATTGATGGACCTCTAGCCAGATTGACCAACAAAAAGAGAGGAAAAGCCCAAATAAACACAATTAGAAATGCAGAAGTTCAAGTTACAACTGACACTGAAGAAATACAAAAGATTATCAGAGATTACTATGCACACCTGTGAGGAAACAAACTCGAAAACCTAAAAAAATGGAGACTTTCTGATAACACACACCCTCCCAAGGCTGAAAGAAGAAGAAATTGAGATCCTTAATAAACCTGAGAAATTGACTCCATCTTCAGAAAACTACCTGCATAAAAAAAGCCCTGGGCCAGATGGCATTTCAGCAGAATTCTACAAAACATACAAGGAGGAGCTGATACCAATTTTATTGATACTATTCCAGGCAATTGAAAAAGACAAAACTCTCCTCAAATCATTTTATGAAGCTAACATCACATCAATACCCGAACCAGACAAAGATCCAACAACATACCTGATGAACATAGATGCAAAGATTCTTAACATGATTCTAGCAATTGGATCCAAAAACATCTCAATAATTATTCACCATGACCTATTATATTCCATTCCCAGGAAGCAAGGCTGTTTCAGCGTCCTCAAGACCATAAATGTAATTAAATACCTCAACAGATATAAAAACAAGAACCACATGAATATATCATTATATGCAGAAAAAGCTTTCAACAAAATTCGGCATCCATTCTTGATAAAAAATAAATAAATAAACCTTGAATACCTAGGTATGGAGGGACCATATCTGAAAATAGTAAGAGTCATCTATGATAAAACCACAGTCAACATATTGTTAAATGGACAGAAATTGGAAGCATTTTCTCTGAAAACTGGAACAAGACAAAGCTGTCCACTCTCATCCCTCCTGTTCAACATAGTGTTGAAAGTCCTAGCTAGACCAATAACACAAAAGAAGAAAATCAGGGGTATCCAAAAAGGAAAAGAGGAAGTTAGGCCATCCCTCTTTGCTAACAATATGATACTGTTCCTGTAAAACCTATGAGAATCTGTCGATAACCTCCTTGCACTGATAATGAGTTTTGGCAAAGTCTCAGGGTACAAAATCTACATGTAAAAGAGAGTTGTATTTTTATAGACCAACAACAAACAGGCAGAAACCCAAATACAAATCACAATTCTATTCCCAATAGCCACAAAAAGAAAAAAGAGAAAGAAAGAAATACCTTGTATCTTCCTAACCAGAGAAGTGAAAGACCTTCACAACAAAAAACTACAGAACACTGCTCAAATAAACCCAAGAAGACACAAACAAATGGAAAAATATTCTATGCACACGGATTGAAAAATTTAACATTGTTAAAGATGTCCATCCTACCCTAGGCAATCTACAGATTCAATGAAATATCCATTAAATTAGCAACATCATTCTTCTCAGACCTGGAAATGACAATAAAGAAATTGATATGGAAAAAAATGACCACATATAGCCAAAACAATCCTCAGCAAAAGAAACAAAGTAGAAGATATCACACTTCTAGATTTTAAACTTTATTATAAGGCTACAATAATCTAAACAGCCTGACATCAGTACATGCAGGCATTTAGACCAAAGGAACAGGATAGAGATTCTGGAAGCAAAATCTCAATTTCTCAACTAACTCATAATTGGCAAAGCCTCCACAACAACCACTAGGGAGAGGAGAACCTATTCAGTAAAAGGTGTTAGGGAAACTGACTGTCCACATGCATAAAAATGAAACAGGACCCCTATCTATCACCAAATACACAAAAATCAACTCTAAGTGGATCAGAAACCTAAATGTAAAACCTTAAACTATAAAAATCTTAGAAAATGCAGGAGATACCTTTATGGAAATTGGAATAGGCCACCAATTCCTGATCAAAACCCAAAAGTCCATGACATAAAAGATAAGATAGACAAGTGGGACCTCATCAAACTGAAAAACTTTTGCAAAGCAAAAGAAATCATCAAGAGAGCAGGGAGACAGCCCACAGAATGGGAAAAAATCTTAGTCAACTGTTTATCCAACAATGGCCTAATATCCAAGATCTACAAGGAATTCAAATGTGCCAAAGGAAAAAAAAAAAAAAAGCCCCATTAAAAAGTGGGCAAAAGACATGAATAGACTCTTCTCAAAAGAAGACATACAAATGGTCAACAGATACATGAAAAAATGCTCATCCTCACTCATCATCAAAGAAATGCAAATGAAAATCACACTGAGATACCACCTAACTCCAATCAGGATGGCCATCATTAGTAACTCAAAAAACAAAATGTTGGAGAGGATGCAAAGAAAAGGGAACACTTCTACACTGTTTGTGGGAGTGTAAACTAGTACACTTTCTGTGGAAAACAGTGTGGTGATTTCTAAAAGATCGAGAAATTGGCCTTCCATATGACCCAGAAATCCCTCTTTTGGGAATATACCTAGAGCAACTCAGATCATTATACAAAAAAAGATACCTGAGCATATGCATGTTTATTGTACCACTATTCACAATAGCAAAAACATGGAACTAACTTCACTGCCATCGAAAGTGGACTGGATTTTAAAAATATGGTACATATATATGATGGAATATTATGCAGTCAAAAAGAAGGACAAAATTATGAACTTCACAACAACTCGGATTGACTTGGAGTCTTTCACACTCAGTGATCTATCCCCAAAACAAATAACTGAGTACCACATGTTCTCACTCGTAAGTGAACCCTAAGTAAGTGAGCATTTATCATAATACTACAAGAAAGGGATTGGCAGTAGTGGGTCACTGCCAGGTGAGTGAGGGATGGGGGGGATACATAACATCAATAAAAGTACCTGATCCTAAGGGGTGAAGTGAGAATTATTGGGAGGTCAAACGTCAGCTGTACTATACCACTTATGTACCTAATCCTGACTTGTACCTCACATCATTAAAACAAAATAAATGAGAACAAGGTTTCAGTTTTGCAAGGTGAAAGAGTCCTGGACATAGATGGTTGTAAATTGGTTTCACAACAATATGAATATTGAGAACTAGATCCTCTCATATGAGAACTAGATCTTCTGTACCTAATGTCACTGAAATATAAACTTTATAAGTTAACATGGTTAATTATTATGGTGATTTCTATTTACTTATGTTTTTAATTTTTTTTATTTTAAAGAAGTGGGGTATAATTCAGGGTTAGGTATACAAATATTCATTATGCAGGTACCTTGC
>JAPVLO010002987.1:0-52180 GCA_027257055.1 Cephalopachus bancanus
TTCCCAAAATTATCCAAGTTCTGAAAAATTTCACATGTTTGTCTTTCTTCATGACAGCATAGTATTCCATTGTGTATATGTACCACATTTTTTAAATCCAGTTCAGCTTCAGTGGGCACATGGTTGGTTCCATGTTTTTACTGTTGTGAATAAGCTGGAACAAACATACATGTGCAGGTATCTTTTTTGTAGAATGATTTGAGTTCCCTGGTATATTCCCAATAGGAGAATTTCTGGGTCATATGGAAGGTCAATTTCTAGTTCTTTCAGAAATTGCCACACTGTCTTCTAGAGAGGTTGCACTAGTTTGCAATCCCACCAGCAGTGTAGAAGCATTCTTTTTTCTCTGTATCCTCTCAAGCATCTGTTGTTGTTTGTTTTATGAATGGTGGCCAATTCTTACTGGGGTTAGGTGTTATCTCAATGTGGTTTTGATTTGTATTTCTCTGATAATGAGTGAAGCTGAGCACTTTTTCATGTGTCTGTTGGCTGTCCATATACCTTCTTTTGAGAAGTATCTATTCATGTCTTTGCCCACTTTTTAATGGAGCTGTTTGTTTTTTTCCTTTTGGCACATTTGAGTCCCTTGTAGATCCTAGATGTTAGGCCTTTGTCAGATACACAGTTGGCAAATATCTTTTCCCATTCTGTGTGCTGTCTCTCTGCTTTGAGAGTTTTTTTTTTTTTTTTGCTTTGAAGAAGTTTGTTAGTTTGATGAGATCCCACTTTTCTATCTTATTTCTTAAGATATTGGCCTTAAGAATAGGAATTGGTTGCCAGTTCCAATTTCCATAAAGGTTTCTCCTGCATTTTCTAAGATTCTTATATTTTGAGGCTTTATGTTTAGGTCTTTGATCCATTGAGAGTTAATTTTTGTGTATGGTGATAGGTAGGGGTCCCTGTTTCAATCTTCTGCATGTGGTCAGCCAGTTTTCCCAGCACCATTTGCTGAATAGGTTCTCCTCTCCCCAGTGGCTGTTGTAGTAGGCTTTGTCAAAGATGAGTTGGGTGAGGAATTAAGGTTTGCTTCCAGAATCTCTATCCTGTTCCATTAGTCTATGTGCCTGTTCCTGTACCAATATAAGGCTGTTTTGATTATTGTAGCCTTATAGTAAAGTTTGAAGTCTAGAAATGTGATATCTCAGGTTTTTTGTGTTTTGTTTTTCTGCTAAAGATTTTTTTGGCTATTCGTGGTCATTTATGTTTCCATATGAATTTCTGTACTGTCAATCCAGGTCTGAGAAGAAAGATGTAGGTAACTAATGGGTATTGCATTGACCCTGTAGATTGTCTTTGGTAGGATGGACATTTTAACAATATTGACTCTTCCTATCCATGATCATGGAATATTTTTCCATTTGTTTGTGTCTTCTTGGATTTATTTGAGCTGTGTTTTGTAGTTCTCATTGTAAAGTACTTTCACTTCTCTGTTTAGGAAGATACCGAATTATTTCATTTTTTGTGTGGCTATTGTGAATGGGATTGTGATTTTTAATTTGGGTCTCTGCCTGCTTGTTGTTGGTGTATAGGAATGCAACTGTCTTTTGCACATTTATTTTGTACCCTGAGACTTTGCCAAGTTGTTTCTCAGTTCAAGCAGGTTTTTGACAGATTCTCTTGGATTTTCAAGGTATAGGATCATATCATCAGCAAATAGGGATAACTTGACTTCCTCTTTTCTTATTTGGATATCCCTGATTTCCTTCTCCTGTCTAATTGCCCTAGCTAGAACTTCCAACACAGTGTTGAACAAGAGGGGTGAGAATGGGTAGCCTTGTCTTGTTTCAATTTTCAGGGGAAATGTTTCCAGTTTTTGTCCATTTAGCAATATGTTAGCTGTGGGTTTATCGTAGATGGCACTTACTATTTAGAGGTATGTTCCTTCTATACCTAGGTGTTTGAGGGTTTTTATCAAGAAGGGATGCTGGATTTTATCAAAAGCCTTTTCTGCATCTAATGAGATAATCATGTGGTTCTTGTTTTTACATCTGTTGATGCATTTAATGACATTTATGGTCTTGCAAATGTTGAACCAGCCCTGTATCCTGGGGATGAAGCCTACTTGGTCATGTTGGATGATTTTTGAGGTGTGATAATAGATCCGATTTTCAAGAATCTCATTGAGGATTTTTCTTCTATGTTTATAAAGGATATTGATCTGTGGTTCTCTTTTTTTGTTGGATCTTTACCCAGTTTGGATATCAGTGTGATGTTAGCTTCATAAAATAATTTGGGGCGAATTCCATCTTTCTCAATTGCCTGGAATACATTCAATAGGATTGGTATCAGCTCCTCCTTGTATGTTCTGTAATATTCTTCTGGAAAGCCATCTGGTCCAGGGCTTTTTCTTGTAGGTAGTTTTCTTATGACACAGTCAATTTCCTGGGTTGTTATTGGTCTATTTAGTGTCTCAGTGTCTTCCTGTTTCAACCTGGGGAGGTTGTTTGATGTCAGAAAGTCCTCCATTTTAAGTTTGTTGCCATACAGGTGTACATAGTAATCTCTGATGGTCTTTTGTATTTCTTCAGGGTCAGCTGTGAGTGGTCTTTTGTATTTCTAATTGTGTTTATTTGGGCTTTTTCTCTCTTTTTCTTGATCATTCTGGCTAGGATTTCATCAATCTTGATTCTTTCAAAGAATCAGCTTTTTGTTTTGGTTATGTTTTCTATAATATTTTTGTCGTCTATGTCTTGCATTTAAGTTCTTATTTTGGTGATATGGATTCTTCTGCTAAAGTTGGGGTTATGGTGGTCTTCCCTTACCAGCTCTCTTAGGTGATTTGTTAGGCTCTCAACTTCTGATCGTTCCATTTTCTTGATGTATTCACATAGAGTTAAGAATTGCCCTCTTAGAACTTTCATGGCATCCCAGAGGCTTTGGTAAGATGTTTCTTCATTTTCAATTGTTTCCAGGAGTCCTTTAATTTCTGCTTTGATTTCAGTGTTGACCCAGTAGTTGTTCAGTGTCAGACTGTTTAGAGTCCATGTACTTGTAGGCTTTGGGGAAATGTTGCTGGTGTTGATATATTTTTTTATTCTGCTGTGGTCTGAGATTGTGCATGGCAAGATTTCAACCTTATGGAATTTTTTTATGCTTGATTTATGGCCAAGGATGTGATTGATCTTGGATATGTTCCATGTGGTGATGAGTAGAATGTACATTCTGTGTCTGTTTGGTGTAAAAATCTGTAGGTATTGATTAAGTCCATTTGGTCAAGGGTCAAGTTTAAGGTCTGAGTGTCCCTTTTGGGTTTTCTGCCTTTTTGATCTATCTAGGTTTGTTAGTAGGGAATTCAAGTCCCCTGCATAATAGTGATAGAGTCAATATCTTTTTTAGTTTACTTAATAGTTGCTTCATAAATGCTGGTGCTCCTGTGTTGGGTGCATATATGTTTAGGGTGTATGTTTCTTGTTGATGGATTGAACCTTTTATCACTATGTAGTGTCCTTTTGCATCTTTTAAAATTTTTGATAGCTTAAAGGTTGTTTTGTCTGATATTGAGATCACAACTCCTGCCTTCTTTTGTGATCCATGTGCCAGAAATCTGTTTTCCATCCTTTAACTTTGAGTCTGTGTGTGTCCGTTGTGGTGAGATGAGTCTCCTGGATGTAGCAAATATTTGGGTCATGGTTTCTTATCCAGTCTGCCATTTTGTGTCTTTTCAGTGGTGCATTTAGTCCATTCACATTCAAGCTGATTATTGGAATGTGATTGCTTATCCCTGTCATGAGGTTTTTATAAAGTATTTTCTTTGTTTGCTTGTTTTCTTTTGGCTTTGGGGTTGTTGCATGTGTGTGTTTTCAAGTTTCCTATTGTGCTATATTCTCTGTTGAGTCTGTGCTCTGCTGTTCTCTTGGGAAGTTGTGGTCATTCTTTTTTTTTCTTTCTTCTGTGCTTAATACCTTTTTAAATGTCTCCTGTAGAGCTGGTCTGGAAGCTGCATAATCTCTTAGGGATTGGATGTCTGGGATGGATTTTAATTCTCCATCACTGATGAAGCTGAGCTTGGCTGATAGGAAATTCTTGGTTGAAATTGCTTTTCTTTGAGGACTTTGAATACAGGACTCCAGTCCCTTCTTACTTGTAGTGCTTCTGCCAATAGGTCTGCTGTCATTCTGGTTGGTTTTCCCTGGTGGGTAGTCTGACCTTTCCCTCTTGCTTCCTTTAGGATTTTTTTCTTTTGTGCCTACTTTGTGTAAGTGAATTACTATGTGTCTCGGGTTGGTCTTCTCATTTGATGTCTTGTGGGGATTCTCTGTATCTCTTATGCTTGGTTGGTCACATCTCTGGTGAGATGGGGAAAGTTTTCTTAGATTGTCTCCTGGAATATTTGTTCCAAGTTGTTCTCATTTTCTCTTTCTTCTTCTGGGATACCAATCAGGCATAGGTTTGGCCTCTTGATATAATCAAACATCCCTTGTAGGCTTTGTTCTTTCTTTCTGAGTTTTCTTTCTATGCTTTTTACAGATCTGGTTAATTCCATGTTCTGGTCTTCAAGTTCTGAGATTCTTCCTTCAGCTAGATTAATTCTGCTTTCCATGCTTACCATCTTGTTATTTATTTTCTGGATGAAATTTTTATTGCCAGAATCTCTGTTACAAGTTCTTTCAGTGTTGCATCTTGTCTTTCTTAGGTCTTTCTCACTCTTTCCAACCATTCCCTGATCCCTGTTGTATTCTGGGGCCAGTCGTTGGTGACTTCCATTGTTTGGGCACCAAGGTCTGATTTCTCAGTAGTTTTTCTTTGGTAGACTTGGAATTGCCTGATGTCTTCCTTTGACTTTTCCTCATTTGTGACAGATCTCTCTTTTTTTTTTTTTAGTTCTGTAATTCAGTGTCAACGGGAAAGGCTTTCCTTTTTGATGTTTGCTCAGTCATCTATTCTTCCCTAATTGGGGCTCTGGATTTGTTCTATTTTGAAATAGGATGGAAATAGGATGGTGAATTGGAAGTTTGCTGTCTCTTGTAGTTTTTGAAATTCGAATAAACTAGGGGATGGGGCACTAGGAATCAGAAACTATTTGCTAACTGAAATGTTCACTTACTGTGGTATGTGTTCCCTGAGACCCACTCCCCACCACCACTCTATATGATGATGCAAAGCAGAAACCCATGTAAAAGCAATTGAACACATACACACACATACCCTAAAACAAACTGGTATAACAACAAAGCAAAATAAAACAAACAAAAAAACTAAACACACACATACATGCCTAGCTCAAAGTGAATAGAGAAGAAACACAGAAAGACCAGAGTAAAATACTACTACTACTACTACTACTACTACTACTACTACTACTACTAAGGATTCAGGCCAAACCCTCACACATATATTGACACAAACCTTAACCTATAAAAAAATGAATATTAAAAAACCCAGAAGAACCAAAGAGCAAAAACCACCACCAACAACAAAATCAAAAGATGAACACTCAATCCTGCACATACACACATAAACAGAAAATGATAAATAAAAGAAGAAAGAGACAGAAAAAGAAAAGAAAAGAAAAAAATTGGGGGGATGCAGATCAGATCCTCACATGCACAAAGGAAAAATATTTTAAAAATACATAATTAACAAGCAATCAGAATGTTTTTAAGCTTGAAAATTAAAAAAAAAATCCCTGCCCTCTTGTTGCAGGCTCTGTAATTGTTCCTCTAATCAGGCCACTCCTGCAAAACCACCTCTTTCACTTTCTTCTCAGGGAATGAAGCATGGAAGGAGGAGGGACAGTGGTGGTGGGTGGGGCTGCAGTCCTCCCCTCCCACTCTTGTATGGCCAGGGAGATCGCCTCCCATGGGGAGGTATGGGATTGTCTCTTCCCCAGGTATGTACTCTCACTGGGGATGCCTCAGTCAGGCCTATCCTGGAATGGAGTTCTCCTATTGTGACTGATGTCCAGGCTCGGCCTGGGTTTGTCCCTCTCAGTCGTGGCTCAGCTGTGTGGGTTTAAAAGTCAGAAGATTGCTGGGGAGGAGGGGGTTTGGGTCAGCCCTGGACTCACCACTGATCTCTTTGGAGTTGTTCCTCATCCTTTTCTGACCACGACCTTTGTCCCATGGCTGAATCAGGGTAGGAGATGGGATGCCTGGAACTCAGAACTCGTCTGGTCCCTCTGAAGTTTGTCTCTCAGGATATTCCCTCTGGGACACAATCAATCCCTGAGTAGTTGATCCATCAGTCACAGAGATCGGGTCTGTTGCACCGTGGTGAGCAAGTTGGAGCACTTTCCTGTCCCACCTTCAAGATGGTGGTGGGGTGCCTCCCTTGTCCTCTTCCATGGGAACTTGCCTCTGTATTCCCTTTGCAGTCCTACCAGAGCCCTGCCAAGTGCTGAAGTGGTGAGGTAAAGCCAGGAGCTGGCAGTCTCTCTCCTGCTTCAATGGTGAGGGAGATCCTGGGTGATAGTTTCTCCCACTGCTTTTTCCAAGGAAAACTTCTGTCCATTAAAAACAACAACAACAACAAAAACAATGGCACTCAGCTTCTGAGACCTGGAAAGAGGCAGGGACAAAGTAGAGAAGCTGCAGCATCAGCTGTTGCACCAGGAGCCTGGCCACCCTCTCACGAGCCCCACTTAGACAATATCTCCCAGCGTTTTCTTCCCAGGGTGGGTTTGCTGATTAAAAAAAAAAAGAAAATGGCATTCGGCTTCTGCATCCCAGGAATAGCTAGCGTCCAAGCCCAACTGCTCTGACACCAGCCACTGCACCAGGAGACCCCTGACTGCTAGCTCCCTAGTCCTCACTCCATCAGTCTCTCACACGCCCACTCACTCACCAGCACGTACACAAAATTTTCCATACACTCAATCACTCACGTGGGGACTCGCATAGTCCGACTGTCTCAGCTGTCATCTTCCCGACTCCCCCTAATATTTCAATAAGTAAATATTTGTGGTTGAAAAGAGAGTATTTTAAAAAAGACATTGTAGTAATTCTTAATTTTTTCCCTGGGAATTGTTCTTTTTTGTGTATCTAAAAAGAACTTTGTCAGACAGTTAACTTCCCTGGATTAAAAAATACAAAATGTTTCTCAACTACTGCTTGCAGCAGTTGATGTCGTGGCTCAGATTCTTTGGTTTCAAGATGCTGCTTCTTTTATTTTGTCTTTCTTTTCTAGTCTGGCCTCCTGGTTATCTCCACCATGCATGCATTATTAAGCCACCAGCATATGTAGTTTAGCTATTAGCAAATATTTACCCAGAGTTTACTCTCAGATCTTGAGATTCGTTCTTTGTAATTTTCTTGAATCTATGATTGCTTTGATATTCCTTACTTCAGCTCTCAGACAACTCAAGTCAATATCATGACCATTTGCAGCCTTCAAAGCTGCGTGGTAGTAGAGGAATACACTCAGTTGAAGGTATAAATGTTATCAAGAATCATTTAGTCTTTTAAGAATATATTTCTCTTTGTGTGTATGTGTGTGTGTGTGTGTGTGTGTGTGTGTGTGTGTGTTATTTTCACTGAGCTTCCTGGTAACAAGTTAGAGATAATACTCATGTTTGGTATTTCAGTTTTCTGCGACCCATTTACAAAATTTTCCTTTAAAACTTTCAAATTTGCTTCTGCTTTAAATGACATGATCTGTCCTGTTGGGGGTTGCAGTGAGTATACTAGGAACTGCTCTTAGGCAAGAAAGCTTCCAACTCACAGTTCTTGCTTTCTATAATAAAATAACAATATTTTAATGTAACTGCTTCTCAAGTTTCTGACTGACTTTGTTTATTTTCCAGTGGCTTCAAATAATTGTCTTTAATAGTTTTATCCAAGTTGCATAACATTTATGTATGGGAAGAGCTGTCAGATTTCTTCACACCATTCCTAACTCCCTTTTTAGACGACATCTCACATTAATTGCTTTTCTTTATACTGATAATATAAATAAAAAAATAAAAATTTTGAATGTTGATTTCAGTAGCACCAAAAACATGAAACAATTGCAATTAAATTTAAGTGTAGCTGGACTCGGTGGCTCAGCCTGTAATCTTGTGCCTTGGGAGGTTGAGGTGAGCGGATTGCCTAAGCCCGTGGGTTCGAGACCCGCCTGGGCAGGCGAGACCTCATCTCTACAATAAAATCAAAAAATTAGCCGGGCATGGTAGTGTGTGCCTGTAATTCTGGATACTTGGAAAGCTGAAGTGGAAGGAAGGCAGGAGCACAGCAGGTCGAGCCTGCGGTGGCTGGGAGCGGCCACTGCACTCTAGTGTGGGTGACAGAGTGAGACTCCAACTCAAAAAAAAAAATTAAGTGTATTCTACACTGAAAACCACAAAATTAATGAATTAAAAATAAAGAAAACTCAAATATGGAGATATTTAATCTATGTATCTAATATCCTCTTAATCAAAATTCCAGCAGGCTGTGTTGTAGAAACTGACAAGCTATTTCTAAAATTTATATGAAATTGCAAAAACCTAAGAAATCTTGGGAAAGGAAACTTAGACGATTTAAACTCTGATTTCAAAATTATCATGGGACAACAAGAATGAAAATAGTGTGCTATTGGCAAAAGCGTTGGTAAAGGAAAAATAGAAAATAATCACATACATATACAGTCGATTTAACTTCCACAAAGTTGACTATGCAATTTAATGAAGAAAATAAAATCTTTCCAGGAAATAATACTGAAACAACTACACTTTGTCACACACACACAAAAATAAAACAGGGTAACCCCTTTGGGTCCCCTCCTAATGTGGGAGATTTTCTGTCTTCTCAGTAAATTCTTATTTCTCATAAAAAAAGAAAACAAGACATGAACCAAAAAAAAAGTAATCCCCACTTAATCTTATATATATATTATAAGAAATAAAGCACAGACATAAACAGAGAAGTATAGAGTAACTAAAATGAAACATAGGAGAATAGTGTCATTATCTTGGGGTAGGAAAAGACTTTATAACCAGAACATTTTTTAAAAAGACATTTAAAAAGTTAATAAATCCCTTTAGGAGGCTGAGGTGAGTGGATTGCCTGAGCCCATGGGCTCGAGACCTGCCTGGGCAGCGAGATCTCATCTCTACAATAAATCAAAAATATCAGCCAGGACGTGGTAGCGCATGCCTGTAATTCCGGCTACTGGGAAGGCTGAGGCGGAAGGATCGCCAGAGCCCAGCAGGTGGAGGCTGCGGTGGCCCGGAGTGGCCACTGCACTCCAGTCTGGGCGACAGAGTGAGACTCCAACACACAATAATAATAATAATAATAATAAAAATAAAAAGTTAACAAATCAAACTATCCAAATTAAAAACTACTCATCAAGGAGCAGAATAGTAGAGAAAAATGATGTAACCACTCTATAAGAAATAACAATTTCTATTAAGCTAAACATAGACATAGTATGTATATTTCCATTCATACTTGTAGGGATACGCTTTAGTGCTTCATTCATAATAATGAAAAACTAAAAACAACACAAATTTTCATAACAGGTAAACAAATAAACTGTGTAGAATATGTATACAATGAAAAAGAATAATCATGACAAAACATGTATAAGTACAAAAAGCATTATATTGAGAGGAAGAAAAGAGAAACACCGTACATATACAATATAATTTCATTTTGAGCTGACAGAACAAGAAAATTTATAATGGCAATAGAAATCAGCTCAATTTTCCTTGGGGCTTTGATTGGAAAAGACCATGAAGAAACTCTCTGAAGTGATTAAAAATGTTCTAGATCTTGAATTCAGATGTGATTGTCTATGCATATACATTTGTCAAAATTCTGTGAACTCTACACCCATGGTCTGTACGTTCTGTTTTATATAAATAATACCTCAATTTTAAAATATATTGATTTCGTAATGTAAATCAATGAAAACAAAGCTTAATAAAGTCTTCTGGATAAATAATTTTACATTGAAGAGAGGTGAAAAACTATTTGATGTTTAGAGAAAATATACATTGTAAAATCACCTTCATTTATGATGCTTTAAAAATGACATGTAAGTTCATTTGAGGATGAATCTCTGTTCTTATTACTATCATAAACATAACTTTAATTTCCATTTCCATTTTTATGGTGAATATGTGTTTAAGTTAAATAACTACTATAAAAAATGTAATATGATACTATGAATAAATAAAGCATGATATATGTTCTTTGAGAAAGTAAACTGCATTATGTATCCCCAATTTTGTCTTACCTATGAGTTGGTATTTTTTCTAATATTAAAAGCTTGAAATAAGATGATTGTCAGAGTTAGATCATTTGTATCTGATATTCAAACAATTAAGTGATAGAAAGCTGGAGCTGTTGGTTAATCTGAGAAATCAGGTTTTTCTGTTAAGTGCTCATGCTTTAATGGAATCCTAAAAACTCATATTCATCATTTCCTTCTGTCTTACACAGTTTCTGATGAGAAATCTAGTGTAATTCAATTTTTTTTCTGTAGATAAAATGTTTTTTTTTCCTACTGATCTCACATTTTGTCTTTAGTTTTCAGAAGTTTGACTACAATGTGTCTTGGCATGGAATTCTTTGAATTTATCCTGTTTTGTATTCACTCAACAGAAAAATAAAAAGTCTCTGCAAAGAAACAGAAAATATGAAAAAAATGTAAGTTTTTTCTGATTCTTGGTGTGATGAGTAATTTTCTATTGGAACCTGGATATTTGAAGTATTGTGTTGTGACACTCTGAATCTCACATAAACCTTCTGTTTTATCTGGCTTCTTACTCCGTCCAGCAGGAGTAAGTGAGAGAGCTAATATTTTACTACCAGGTTGGGCTAGAAGTCCAGATTCCTTACTTAGCCTCTGTTGACATCTGGGATGAGAAAAGCATCTTCTTTGCTGCTGAGTTGGATGGGATTTCCAGTTCTCCAAAAATTGTTTGCTTATTCTATGTTAGCCACCTTGGAGGGGTGCCTTTTTATAGTACCCATAGCCTCCACTGACACCACTGAGGACACCATTGAGGACTGTTACTTCTAGAAGGTGGTGAAAGTCCTGACTTTCCACTATTCTGATACCTCCATAGTGGAGGGGTGGGACACCTCACCTCTTCTAGGTGAAGCTGGAAATCCCAGTTTCCACAGATGGCTCAAATAGTGAATCAAAATGAAAGCTCATTACAAGTTTGCAGATATCCTAGGTTCTTGTTTTTTTTGTTTTTTGTTTTTGAGTTGGAGTCTCACTCTGTCACCCAGACTGGAGTGCAGTGGCCGCTCCCAGCCACCGCAACCTCGACCTGCTGGGCTCCGGCGATCCTTCCGCCTCAGCCTTCCAAGTAGCTGGAACTACAGGTGTGTGCTACCATGCCCAGCTGATTTTTTGATTTATTGTAGCGATGAGGTCTTGCTGCCCAGGTGGGTCTTGAACCCACGGGCTCAGGCAATTCACTGACCTCAGCCTCCCAAAGGCGTGGGATTACAGGTTGATCCACCGAGCCCGGCTTATCCTAGGTTCTTATCCAGTCTTCTCTGTCATCACCCCAGTAAGGATACTGAGGCACCTTGTGAGAGACTCATGAGTATGGAGTCTAGGTCTTTTGTGGCAGGAGGTTACAATATTTTCTGTGGTGTTTGCCTGTAATAAAGAAGTTATTCTTTAAACGTTTTGTATCTTAAATAGGCTTCTCTTTCCTAAACTTTTGTTTCAGCAAAAAATATATATTAGTCATGGATATATGAGATAATTTTGATTCATCAATAATTTTATATTAAAATTTTACTTTTTATAGGCCTAGCATGGTGTCTTATGCCTGTAATCCCAGTTTTGTGAGGCCATGGTAGGAGGACTGCTTGAGCTCAGGAGTTTAAGACAAGTTTGGACAATATAGCAAGACCTCGTTTCTACAAAGAATTAGGAAATAAAAATCAGTTGATTGTGGGATGGCATGCATCTATAGTCCCAGCAACTCGGAGGCTGAGATGGAAAGATCACCTGAGTACAAGTGTTCAAGGCTAAGGTGAGCCATAATTGTGCTGCTATACTCCATCCTGGGAAACAGAGACCCCAACTCAAGTAGATAAACAAACAAACAAATCAGGTTGGAGAGACAGATCAATGAAATAGAAAATACTTTTTTTATTTTTTACACATGATATTTTCTTTTTTATATAAGATATAGTAAAACATTTTCTACAATCAAGCTATAAACACTTTTGTTACAGAAAAATATGTTAATCAACCAGATTTATAGGCATATATATGAGATGTTCTAAAAGATATTTATATGTATATAAATAAGATATTCTAAAATATATATATATATATATATATGAATATATAGGATACACATTGTTTGTTTTTTTTAGTTATGGGGTCTTACTCTGTTGGCCAACTGGTTTTGAATGACAGCCTCAAGTGATCCTCTCACCTCAGCCTGATGCCAAGCTAGGATGATCAAATATCACCTGAGTTATGGTGGGGAATGAGGAATTTGATCAGATATTGAAGGTGATCAGGTATCAAGGGTAGGGCTTTCTCTCTAAGTTGACTTAGCAAGATTCTTGCTGTAGCTGGATGATGCAGGGCCAAGGAAGGATACTGAAGTCTGAATTCAAAGTCCAACTGAAAAGAAGGCTTAGAGGAGCTTAGCTAAGTCTGGACAAGAAAAAAATCTTTGTCAGTGAAAGACTGAATTATATGAGTATTTGGATTGTAAATTTCATTCACTCTCCCTACTAAAACAAAACTCATAGTAGCAGGAAGGCTTGTTTAGGGCAGGATAAGAACTCTGCAAGTTTTAAATCCCCAGAGAGTCCCAGAAGAGTTTTTACAAGTGATGTGTTACACAAAACTCTGAAACTAATGAGAGTAAATTATAAAGTTGGATGAGAAAGTTCTCTGCTCCCTCTGATGAAAGATGAGAGGAATCCCTTGGGGTCTCCTAAACAAAACCAAACCTCTAGGGCTGAAGAATCTCAAGATGTGATAATAATCAGTCAATATCTCTAAGCTAATAGAGAAAAAAGGTTCTAAACCATTGTAATTTAGTGTGTGGTGGGGACTAATCACAGCACATGTAGCCTGGTTTCACACCTCATGTCACAACTCCAGAGCCATAGAAAGCTGAAGCTTGCACAAACTCCAGACTTTCTTCATCACTTCCCATCTAAGGAAATTCAAATTCAAAAGATGGAGTGACTTTCCCAGTGTCCCTAAGCTTACAGCAATAAAGGTAAGAATTTACATTCTCAGACTAGCAATTTTCACACTAAGTCAATTTCTTTCTCTTATGAGTTGTCTCCAGCAACAATGTGAAGACTGTCTTTAGGAAATGTATACCTGTGTTGGTGAATTGGCTTTTGAGGCTAATAAAATACACAAGGCAGAAGATTATCCTAGATTATTTGACTCTCTTCTCCTCATAACTAATTGTCACTCCAAAAAGAAAGAATCTTTGGCATACAATTGCATATTTTCTTCAAATCACCATTTCTCTTTGACTTTGGAAAGGTGTGTGTGTGTGTGTGTGTGTGTGTGTGTGTGTGTGTGTGTGTCACACATATAAATGTCAGTGGCTCTATATCCCAAATTAAATTTGACATAAGTGGATTTAAGGAACAACTTCAGAGGCAATAGAGAATAAGGTGGCATATAGCATCCTCCCTACATGCACACACACACACATTTTAGAGTATACCAGAAACAGGAAATTCAGACATTTATACTCCAGGGTTGATAATTCACCAAGTAAATATTTGGTACACAGTTAAGTAGTGAATACATTTTTTTAAAGAGGCCTATTCTGGAATTTGTGTTGGCGATTCTTTGCATTTTCAAAGAGTCTGAAATTTCTGAATTTAATAGCAACTTTGAAAACAACCTCAACTTTCCACACCTGAACTGTGTTAGAAGGGATAGAACATGTTTTATGAAATCAAATTGTTTCTCAGATAGTATGTTAGAAAAAGCTTGGGTTTTGTACTAAATACACCAGGTACTAAAACAACTTCCTATTTTGCCAATATATTCCATTTTTCCTTTGATATACTTAGCTAATATTTTAGTTTTTGAATCTCTATAATTGTCTTTCTTAAAGAGTTACTATGAAGGGTCAGACGTGTTTAAGAGCCTTGGTGTGTGAAGTGCTCTACCGATGGAAGAAATTTTCCATAGTGGCTTAGGGGTAAGCAGAAGGGATCTATTGGGACCTAGTATTTCTGAGAGGGAAAGGATGCCTTTTGGAACAATCCAAAATGCTGCAGAAATCTGATTATGGGGGGAAAGCGGAAGAATAATCTGCAAGTGAATTTGGAACCCAAGGATACTCATACTAAATTTGGATACCAAACAAGTTTATAGTAAGAAGCCTCAGGAGAAAGCCCAAGGTTTTAGTAGACACCATCCCTGCTGATATACTCTTAGGCAACAGGACAGAAAAATGCTCTAATCTTCTCAATGGGAGATGACTATCACATATAAGGAGAGTGTATACAGTGAGAGAAAGGGAAATGAATGAAAAAAAGTTGATAGGAAATTTTAAAAAATAGATCCTGTGATTCACGTATGATTGGAAGAGAATATGTTTAGGGCTTGCCAGGTCTAACAGAAAAAGAACCAAAGAGACCTATAGGATAGAGCTCATGGGGTTGAGGATTATTTCTGGAACTACTTATAATTTAGACTGTTTTTCAACTGGCTCTTTTGACTCTCAACTAGATTCTGCCATGAGAATGCCTAATCTTATCCTGGACTAGATCAAATTAGAATGGAAAATCTGTTACTCCCTATGCTCAAAAATCATAAGCTGTACAGTGCTGAATAACAAAGTAAAACAGAAAATGCTTATAAATTAAGCGGCGTTTTTGATGATTAACCCATCCATCCAAAATTTACTGCAACTTATTACCTTCTTCAAATGCTCCTTGCTACCATCTCTGAAACATACAGAAATATATGACTTGTCTCTTGAGGATAAAAAGTAAGCATTGAGAAATGGCAAGTATACATAATTAAGGTCAAAACATTGTACATATATTACTTCCTAGATATATTATTTCTTTTTAAAATTAGTAAAGTAATCATACCTGTCTTACACATTACACAGCTGTCCTATCCACTTTATATTTATGCTGTGAAGAGTAAAATCAATAAACATTTGAAAGAATTTGGAAAAATATAGACTCTACCAACTCTAGTTATTAAATATGCTGACATATGGTACAGGGAAAACAGTAGCTCAATATGCTACAAGGCTGAAAGAATGTGTTAAATATAAGGACAAGCAATGTGTTGTCAAAATCAGAGGCATCTAAGATTAAATCTGATGTTGAATTATTGAAAAATTCTTACGATAACTAAATAGCATTTATCCTTTTGGATGCTAAGCTTGGCATTAATGAAATAGACAAAATCTCAACTGCCACCTCCTCTATGCTTGCATATAGAGTCGGTTTATCAAGACCATTCAAATATTCGAATTAATTACTATAAATCCTTTGGATTTCTTCCTATATTTCTTTCTTCCTTCTCACAGTAGGGGGATGAGAGCATGTGCTTTCCTTTAATATTTTAGGACTTAAATGGCTTCTTTAAAAAGTAAAAATGATTGTGGTCCTCTCCAACAATTATAATTTTTTATCCAAGTTTCATCCTAAAGTATCTAAGAAATCAATTATCAATCTTCACTCTGTAAACATTTACAGACTATGTATTATGTGGAAGTTGCTATGTTGGACACTAACTCTATCAGCCACTTCGTAATTTTTTTCAGTGTTCAGAAGCTCACCCAAATCTGGCTCACCAAATGCATCTGAATCTCTTTCACTTGGACATAAACTGGAGTATTTTCTCCTTTTTTATTTTATCAGCCAGTAATTCTTTGAAGCAATAAGTCAGGGCAAGTTTTCTTGTCACAAAATAAGTCATCAGTAATTAATTGCTGAATAGGGGAAAAATTAGAAAACAACAAGTGGGACAAATGCATCACCTACATGCACATGGTTTTGCTAAACTAAATAAAAAAACAGTTGAGTGTTGTAACTCTGATAATTTGTCTTATTCAGAGCAAAACTTTCATATGGTAACATCAATGAATAATGGATACTTTAATGTTTATTTGTTGTTTCTTTCAGATTTCAGACATCAAAACAATGAAGGTCAACCAGACAATCCTTAAAGAATTTATTCTTATTGGCTTTTCTGTTTACCCACATGTACAGACATTCCTCTTTGTGGTCTTCTTTTGCCTCTACCTTCTCACCCTTGCAGATAATCTGGCCATCATGGGCCTAACTTGGGTGGACAGGTCTCTCCACACCCCTATGTACCTCTTCCTCAGAGTGCTCTCCCTCTCTGAGACCTGATACACATTGGCTATCATACTCAAGATGCTAGAAGATCTACTGGCCAAGAACAGAAGCATCTCAATCATAAGTTGTGCCTTACAGATGTGTTTCTTCTTGGGTCTTGGTGGCACAAACTGCATCTTCCTCACTTTGATGGGGTATAACTGCTTTCTCGCCATCTGTAACCCTCTATGATATCCACTGCCTATGACCAACATTGTATGTGGACAACTTGTGGCCTCTGCTTAAGCTGCAGGCTTTTTTATCTCTCTGATGGAAATGGCACCGATATTCAGGAGCTCTTCTGCAGTCCCAATTTTGTCAAATATTTCTTCTGTCATATGCGGGCTGTTGTTAGGCTGTCCTGTATAGAAAGTGACCTCATGGAATTCATTATAACAGTGATCTCAGTATCAGGCTTGCTGGGTACCTTCCTGCTCATCATTTTAACTTATGTTTTTTCTATTTGTCCTCAGGATCCCTTCAGCTGATGGCAAGCAGAAGGCATTCTCCACTTGTGCCTCCTGCCTCACAGTGGTCATCATTCTCTTTGGTTTTGCATCTATTGTTTATTTGAAGCCAGAAGCCTCAAGGGGAGATGACACACTCATAGAAGTCCCTTATACTGTCATTACCCCTTTCCTCAGTCCCATGATATTCAGTCTCAGGGGTAAGGACATGAAGAATGCTTTTAGAAAGGTGATTGGAAACAGAGTTCCCTTGAAAAATAATCTTGAGTTATTACTGTTGATTTGAAGCATAGCTCAATGCCCCCAGAATTCAACGAGACATTTATCGTGTTATCTCTGAAGAAGGCTATGATGCCATTTGCTTCTTTCCAAAGACTAAGATATGGGTAGCAAATGACTGAGACTAGAATCTAAGCCAATACAAATATTTACTCAGCTGGTTGAAGAAGTTGTTCAGTTTTTCTACTTTCCAATATCAGAGGAAGAATGCTCCTGCAGACATAGGATTCTGCTGATCAACCTCTGGTGTCCTGCATCATTCATGAAATGGGAAAAGGAGGAATGTGGAATGAAAAGAAAACACATATTACCACTGTACTGAGAGATAGTTTGAAATCTAAAAATGTAAAGGTTGACAATTTTTTCTAGGTAAGATTGTAAAGCACTGGGTTGTAACTTCTAGGAGGTAAACCATTTCTGATGAGGCATACCATGTAAAAACCACCAACTGTCTATTTGTGTATATCTTAACACACACGCATACATAAACAGATTTGTTAAGTGCTCATGCCATATTGATTACTAAATATTTTTAATAACACCTTGTTCATGACCTTCCAATGACTCTCAAATACTAATTTTTGAGTATGTAGGATATCTTGCAACATTGCTTCACATGAGTAAACAAGACATTAGAGGCTGCATATTCTGTGACTGGGGTAACTATGGATGTGAGAAATGGGCCCCATTTTCTCTAAGCTTAAGACATTCAAATGCAACTGTTAAAGAACTATGTCATAATATTGGAATATTTTATCAAGATGAGTGTTTGGGATAATTGTGGCAGGGCATACAATGTGTAATGGAGGAAACCAGATGAACACAACATCAGTTCTTTACATCACCATGAAGAAAATTAGAAACACTTTGGAGTTTATATTACAGAATAGTGAGTGATTGCAATGAAAATGCATACTTCAAGCCTAGGGAAATTGCTGAATCCTTTTCTCAGTTCTGTTTTTAATCAACTCTGTGACTTCAAATACAAATATAAAATTTGTACTGGGATTTGGTGTATACAGAATTTATATTAAAAGTATTGCAATAAGTTTGAATTCTATTATTTCTTCTTTTTTTAAAGCAGGATTTATTAAATGGACAGAAAATCTCCCACAGTGGGAGGAGGTCCAGAGGGGTTGCCTGAATTCTATTATTTCTGAAACTGTTGTGAAAGTGAATGAGGTAATAGATACAAATTATTATGGACATTAACTGATTAAATTTACTACTTGTCACATCTTTCTTTCTTTCCTTGGGTTAATTTCCATGGCACATCAGCAGACAAAATCTCTGCTATCTTCAACCTATGATCATTGCTTCAGTGACAGGAGTGCTTCTTTTACTTTGATTCCACTCTTGACAATGGGTTATTCAATTTAGGGAAGCAAAAAGTCTAGAAATAAAGCTTACTCCCTCATGGTGTGAGGATATTATGTTAAGTCTAGACACAAGTCTCTGAATCTGAATTTAGATCAATTAACCTATTTTGCCTGATATATTGACTTTGACAGAAATTGCCATTTGCTAGAAATAAGTGAATAAATGAACGGTAAATATACCCAAGGCTCATGCACATATGGGCACTTGCTTTATGGAAAATACAGCCTTACAGAACAGTGAAGAAATGACAGAGTTTCAATAACTGGTGCTAGGAAATAGCATACCCATATGGGAAAAAACAAAATATGAGGAAAAAAATTGATTTCTTAATATCAAAGACTAAGTTTAAAAAACAAAACAATAAAAGTTTCAAAAGTAATATAAGATGTCTTCATTAATTTGGTATAGGAAATATTTAAACTATACATAAAAATTTTAACTAAAGTTGAAAAGATTAATTAAATCAAAATTGAGAAAGTGTATACATCAACAAGTCACTACCTAGAGAGAAGATAGGAAAGCTAAATAATAAAACTATGAAGATATTTCAGAGAGCAATAAGTATAAAATTAAGGGAAATAATGACTTTGAACTGGGCACAGAGAGGGACAGATGAAGCAGCTTCTGGATAACCAAGTAATTTTTCTTGATCTAAGTAGTGATTACAAAAGTTTTGCCTTACAAAAAATTCACGGATATGTGTTTGCTTTAATGATGTTATTTGTTTTATTTTATAGGGATTAAACAAAAAATCCACAGAAAGAGAAAAAATCCATAGCATACAAATGGCAAAAACTCTCATTTTGCTATACAATCACTTAACAATGAGGATACACTCTGAGAAATAAGCCATTAGGTAATTTTGTCATTGCACAAACATCACCAAATTTTCTTACACAAAATACTACACACCTAGTCTATATTGTATAACCTGTGTGGCTTCTAGGGCACAAACCTGAACATTATGTTACCATACAGAAGACTGTAGGCAATTATAGCACAATGGTAGGCATTTGTGTGTTTAAGCACATCTAAATATAGAAAAGGTACAGCAAAAAATTAGTGTTATAATCTTATGGGATAACCATTGTATATGTAGCCTGTCATTGATCAGATTATACAGTATTTGACTGTAAAAATTTTTCTTAAAATAGATAAAAGTTAGCCGGGCTCGGTGGCTCAGCCTGTAATCCCGCGCCTTTGGGAGGCTGAGGTGGGTGGATTGCCTGAACCTGCGGGTTCAAGACCCGCCTGGGCAGTGAGACCTTATCTCTACAATAAATCAAAAAATCAGCCGGGCGTGTTAGTGCATGCCTGTAATTCCAGCTACTTGGAAGGCTGAGGGGGAAGGATCGCCAGAGCCCAGCAGGTTAGGCTGCGGGGGTTTGGGGAGCGGCCACTGCACTCCAGTCTGGGTGACAGAGTGAGACTCCAACTAAAAAAAAAAAAAAAAGATAAAAGTTCACAAAAACAAATCAATAAAAAGACAATAACAAAATTGTTTGAGAGATGTGAATAGATCCTTTATAAAAGAGAATATCCAAATGTTCAATAACTATCTGAAAAACCACTTTATCTTATTAGTAAGCATGAAGATAAACATAAAACCCCAGTGAAGTACCATCACATGCCTATTTGATGGTTAAAATTTAAGGCTGAATTAAAAAGTGTCAATAAAAGTGCAGAACAACAAAAATTATGTACTCACCCTTATATGAGTGTATATTGGTTTAGTCATTTTAGAAAACAGTTTGTTATTATAAACTTAACTTTGATACTCCTACCCAGTGGCTATGTTTTTCTACTCTTAGGTGTGTGTCCTCAAGAATTGTGCATAATTGTATACCATAAGAAATGTATAGTCTGTTCATAAAAGCAATATTTGAAAAATGGGAAAAGTTAAAAATTACTTAAATAATCACCCACAGTAGAATAGACAGAAAAATTAAGGCATATTCAGGTATGTATCAACGTATAGTAATAAAAATGAATTAACTATAGCTACATACTTCAGCATACATGTGAAATTATTTTTTTACTCTTTATATCATGTTTTCTTCAATAATCTAAGATATGCATTACAGTTCAAAGACTGACCCAATTTTTTTTCTAATGTAGATGGAAGAGCATATTTTGTGTGTATCATTTATTATTATTATTTATTATATAGATGTGGGTTACAATTCAGGGTTAGGTATATAAACATTGATCATGCAAATACGCTTGTTGATAAGGTATGCCCCTCCCTCCTCTAGCAGTTTCCTTCAACTGCCAGTCCCACGCCCCTCCCCTGACAGTTTTCCACTACTGCCAATCACGTTCTTATAGCATTATAATTGTTCAAGGTCAGCTTATGAGTGAGAACATATGGAACTGGGTTCTTTGTTACTGAGATTAATCACTGAGTATGATCGACTCCAAATCCATCCAGGTTGCTGCAAAGTTCATATATTTGTCATTCTTTATGGCTGCATAATATTCCATTGTGTATATGTAACACATTTTTTTATCCAGTTCAGTTTCGATGGACAACACAGTTGGTTCCATGTTTTTGTATTGTGAATAGAGCTACAAAAAACATACGTGTGCAGGTATCTTTTTCAAAGAATGATTTGAGTTCCTCCAGGTATATTCCCAATAGGGAAACTGCTGAGTCATATGGAAGGTCAATTTCTAGTTCTTTCAGAAATTGCCTCACTGTCTTCCAAAGAGGTTGCACTAATTTGCATTCCCACCAACAGTGTAGAAGTATTCCTTTTTCTCCACATCCTCGCCAGCATCTGTTGTTGTTTGCTTTATTAATGATGGTCATTTTCACAGGGGTTAGGTGGTATCTCAATGTGATTTTGGTTTGCATTTCTCTGATGATGAGTGAGACTGAGCACTTTTTTTTTTTTTTTTTTGAGTTGGAGTCTCATTCTGTCGCCCAGACTGGAGTGCAGTGGCCGCTCCTGGCCAGCAGCCTCAACCTGCTGGGCTCCAGCAATCCTTCTGCCTCAACCTTCCAAGTTGCTGGAATTACAGGTGTGGACTACCATGCCTGGCTAATTTTTTGATTTATTGTAGAGATGAGGTCTCGCTGGCCCAGGCGGGTCTCAAGCCCACGGGCTCACGCAATCCACTCACCTCAGCCTCCCAAAGACGCGGGATTACAGGCTGAGCCACCAAGCCTGGCTTTTTTTTTTTTAAATCAATATTTTTTATTATGATATTGTAGGGTACAGTTAATGGTTAGGTATACAAATATGCTTCTTTCAGGCACTCTTGTTGATAAGAGGTGCCTCCCCATCCCCAGACAGATGTATACTACCATTTGTCCCATCTCCCTTCCCCTCCCCCCTCATAGTTTCCCACCATTGTCAGTCATTTTCTTATGGTAGCACGTTGGATGATCAAGGTTCACTATGTGAGTGAGAACATGTGATACTCAGATCTTCGTTTTTGTGAGAGATCACCCAGTATTATAGACTCTAGTTCCATCCAGGTTGCTGAAAAATTCATGATTTTGTTCTTTTTTATGTCTACATAGTATTCCATCGTGTATGTGTACCACATTTTTAAAATCCAGTCCTCTTTTGATGGACAGCATGGTTGTTTCCAGGTTCTTGATATTGTGAACAATGCTGCGATAAACATTCGCGTGCAGGTATCTTTTTGATAGAGTGATTTGAGTTCTTCAGGGTATATTCCCAGTAGGGGGGTTGCAGGGTCATATGAGATGTTGATATTTAGAGCTTTTAGGAATCACCACACTGTTTTCCACAGAGACTGTGTTAGTTTGCACTCCCACCAACAGTGTAGAAGTGTTCCCTTTTCTCAAAACCCTATCCAGCAACTGTTATTTTTTGAGTTATTGATAATTGCCATTCTGACTGGAGTTAGGTGGTATCTCGGTGTGGTTTTGATTTGCATCTCCCTGATGATTAGTGAGGTTGAACATTTCTTCATGTGTCTGTTGGCTGCTCGGATGTCTTCCTTTGTGAAGTGTCTGTTCATATCTTTTTCCCACTTTATAATGGGGTTGTTTGTGTTTTTTCTTTTCAGCACATTGAGTTCCTTGTAGATCCAAAATGTTAAGCTTTGTCAGACCTGAAGTTGGCAAATACTTTTTCCCAGTCTGTAGGTGGTCTCCGTGCTCTCTTGATGGTTTCTTTGGCTTTGCAGAAGGTTGTCAGTTGAATGAGGTCCCACTTGTCTATCTTATCTCTTATGGCCTGTGGGTTTTGGGTTTTGTTCAGGAATTGGATGCCAGTTCCAATTTCCATGAGGGTATGTCCTTCATTTTCTAAGGTTCTTGTAGTTTGAGGTTTTACATTTAGGTCTCTGATCCATTTAGAGTCAATTTTTGTGTATGGGGCTATATAGAGGTCCTGTTTCAATCTTTTGCATGAGGTCAGCTAGTTTTCCCAGCACCATTTACTGAATAGGTTCTCATCTCCCCAGTGGTAGGTGGTGGAGGCTTTGTCAAAGATGAGTTGGTTGAGAAATTGAGGTTTTGCTTCTGGAATCTCAATTCTATTCCATTGGTTTATATGCCTGTTCCTATACCAATACCAAGCTGTTTTGATGATTGTAGCTTTATAGTAAAGTTTGAAGTCTGGTAGTGTGATACCACCTGTTTTGTTTTTTTTTCCTGAGGATTGTTCTGGCTATTCTTGGTCATTTGTGTCTCCATATGTATTCCTGTGTTGTCTTTTCTATGTCTGAGAAGAATGTTCCTGGTAATTTGATAGATATTGCATTGAATCTGTAGATTGCCATAGGTAAGATGGACATCTTCAGAATGTTGATTCTTCCAATCCATGAGCATGGGATATTTTTCCACTTGTTTGTGTCGTCTTTGATTTCTTTGAGCAGAGTTTTGTAGTTTTCATTGTAAAGGGGTTTCACGTCTCTGGTTAGGAAGATGCCAAGGTATTTCATTTTTTTTTTGTGGCTATTGTGAATGGAATTGTGCTTTTTATTTGGGTTTCTATTTGTTTATTATTGTTGTAAAGAAATGAGATTCTCTTTTGCACATTTATTTTATATCCTGAGACTTTGCCAAAGTCCTTTATCAGTGTAAGGAGGTTTTTGCTGTCAAAAACCTCCATCTCTTGGATTTTCAAGGTACACAATCATGTCATCTGCAAAGAAAGATAACTTGACTTCCTCTTTTCCTATTTCGATACCCCTGATTGCCTTCTCTTCTGATTGCTCTAGCCAGGACTTCTAATACTATATTGAGCAAGGAGGGGTGAGAGTGGGCATCCTTGTCTTGTTCCAGTTTTCAGGGGAAATGGTTCCAATTTTTGTCCATTTAGGAGTATGTTGGCTGTGGGTTTCTCGTAGATGGCTTTTACTATTTTGAGGTATGTTTCCCATATGCCTAGATGTTCGAGGGTATTTATCAAGAAGGGATGCTGGATTTTATCAAAAGCTTTTTCTGCATCTAATGATATAATCATGTGGTTTTTGTTTTGACATCTGTTGATGTATTTAATTACATTTATAGTGTTATAAATGTTGAACCAGCCTTGCATCCCAGGGATGAAGCCTACTTGGTCATGATGGATGATTTTTGAGATGTGTTATTGAATCAGGTTTACTAGGATCTTGTTGAGAATTTTAGCATCTATGTTCATCAAAGATATTGGCCTGTAGTTCTCTTTCTTTGTTGGATCTTTACCTGGCTTGGATATCAATGTGTTGTTAGCTTCGTAAAATGATTTGGGGAGGGTTCCATCTTTTTCAATCACCTGAAATACCTTAAGTAGGATTGGAATCAGCTCCTCCTTAAATGTCTTGTAGAATTCTGCTGTAAAGCCATCTGGTCCAGGGCTTTTTTTTTTTAGGTAGTTTTCTTATTACGTAGTCAATTTCCTTGATTGTTATTGGTCTATTTAGGGTCCCAGTTTTTACATGTTTTGACCTAGGCAGGTTGTGTGATGACAGAAAGTCCTCCATTTCCTTGAGGTTTTCAAGTGTGTTTCCATACAAGTGTACATAGTAGTCTCTAATGATCTTTTGTATTTCTTCAGGATCAGATGTGACTTCATCTTTTGAGTTTCTGATTGTGCTTATTTGGGTTTTTTTTTTTCTCTTTTTTCCTTTTTCAATCTAGCCAGGGGACCATCAATCTTGTTTATCCTTTTGAAGAACAAGCTTTTTGTTTCATTGATTTTTTTTTTTTTTTTGTTTCTTTGTCCTGGGTTTGGGGTTTTATTTTGGTGATATGGATTCTTCGCTGAAATTAGGGTTTTTGTGGTCTTGCTTTTCCAGCTTCCTTAGGTGGCTTGTTAGGCTATTAATCTGTGGTCCTTACATTTTCTTCATGTGTGTTTGTGGGGATTTAAATTCCCTTCTTACTACAGCTTTTAAGGCATCTGAGAGATTTTGGTAAGATGTTTCTTCATTTTCATTTGTTTCTAGGTATCTTTTGTTCTCTGTTTTGATTTCATCATTGATCCAGGAGTTGTTTAGCATCATACTGTTTAGTGTCCATGTCTTTGTGGGTTTTGGGGGAACCTTGTTGATGTTAATGTTTATTTTTATTCCACTGTGGTTCGAGAAAGTGCATGGTAAAATTTCGGTCCTTTTAAATTTGCTTATGCTTGATTTGTGGTCAATTATGTGGTCAATCTTAGAATACGTTCCATGCAGTTATGAGTAGAATGTGTATTCTGTGGTCTTTGGATGGAGTGTTCTGTAGGTGTCAACTAAGTCCATTTGATCAAGAGTCACATTGAGGTTCCGGATCACATTGCTGATTTTTTGTCGTGATAATCTGTCTAGGGTTGTGAGTGGGGTATTAAAATCCCCAGTTATGATGGTGGTAGAATCGGATATCTATCTTTAGTTTTCCTAGAAGTTGCTTTATGAAAGTTGGTGCACCTATGTTAGGTGCATATATGTTTAGGATAGATATTTCTTGTTGATGGAGTGAAACTTTTATCATTATGTAGTGGCCCTCTGTAACTTTTAAAATTTTTGATAGCTTAAATGGTATTTTGTCTGAAATTAGGATCGCAACTCCTCCTTTCTTTTGTGTTCCATTCACCTGAAAATTTGTTTCCCATCTTCTTACTTTGAGTCTGTGCATGTCCTTTCTGGTGACATGGGTCTCTTGAAGGCAGTATATTGGTGCCTGGTGATATTTTATCCATTTTGTCATTCTATGTCTTTTCAGTAGTGCATTTAGTCCATTCACATTCAGGCTAATTATTGAAATGTGAGAGTTCATCCCTATCATAGAGTTCTTATAGAGTTGATGTTCTTCCACTTGGTTTTTTGTCTTTCTTTTGGTTTTTGGGTTGGTTCATGTGTATTTTATTCTTTTTCCTGTGCTATTGTGAGGAACGTTGTTCTTTTTTCCTTTTCTTCCATGTTTAGTACTTTCTTAAGTGTTTCATGTAGAGGTGGTTTGGTGGCAGTGTAAGTTCTTAGGTATTGGATATCTAGGAAAGATTTTAATTCTCCCTTGCTGATGAAGCTTAACCTGGCTGGGTACGTTATTCTTGGTTGAAATTGTTTATCTTTTCGGACTTTGAAGTTAGGGCTCCAAGCTCTCCTAGCCTGCAGGATATCTGTAGATAAATCTGCAACTATTCTAATTGGTTTTCCATGGTAGGTGATCTGGCCTTTTTCTCTTGCTGCCTTTAGGATTTTTTTCTTTTCTGCCTACTTTGTTTAGGTGAATTGTTATGTGTCTAGGAGTTGGTCTTCTCATTTTTTGTCTTGCAGGGATTCTCTGAATCTCTTGTGTTTGAATTTTTGCATCACTGATTAGATAAGGGAAGTTTTCTTGAATGATCTCATGGAAAGTTTGTTCCAGTGTGGATCTCTGTCTCTCTTTTTGCCTCAGGAAGGCCAATTACTCTTAGGTTTGGTTTCTTGAAGTAATTGCTCATCTCTTGGAGGTTTTGTTCTGTCTTTTTGAGCTTGTTTTCTGTGTTTTTAAGAGTTTAGGGTTAGTTCTATATTTTGGTCCTCAAGCTCTGAGATTCTTTCTTCTGCTTGGCTAATTCTGCTTTCCATGCTTATCAGTTTGTTACTTATTTCATTCACAGTATTCTTTATTACTGTTACCTCAGATATCAGCTCCTTCTAGTTTCTTCTTGTCTCTCCTCAATTCTTTTTAATCTCTCCATTAGTGTCTTGATATCTAGGTTTGTATTTTGAGACCAGTCATTCTGGGGGCTCTTCATAGTTTGCATTCCGAAGTCAGTTTTCTCAGTGTCTGGCCTCCCAGCGGTCTGGTAGAGACCCATATTCTTCTTTTGGTTTTTTTTCATTTGTGTAGATTTTTCTCCCCCCTTTTCCCCCTTTTTCCCCCTATTCTTTAATTCTTTTTTCAGGGAAGGTGGGGTTGCTTTTGTTTCACTTGTATAATCTCCTGTTCTTCCTTATGAGGTTCCTCTGGCTTTGTTCACTTTTGTGGTTGGAGTGTGGGCTGTGGGCTGTACTTTTTGCAGTTTTGAGGTTTAATTGAGGGGGAAACTGTGATTCAGAATCTATATGCTGATTCCAGCATCCACCAACAGGTGTATGAGCACACTGGAACCCATTTCCCACTGCCTTACAATCTGTCTGTGCAGCGGTATGTAGGTTTGGTCCCTGGATCAAAAGGAGGTACAAAAGAGGAAAAAATGGAGGAAGGGGGGTCAATAGGAAGTTAGAAAGAGAGAAGAGTGAGAGGAAAACAGACAAACATACCAACTAACAGGTGAAAAAAAGACACAAGGCCAGAGAGAAGTGAAAAAAAGACAGAAGGAACATTCCCTAGAGAATATTGGTAGCTACACAGAGACAGACCAATAAAATCATGAAACAGATAGTGTAAGTCAGAAAGCAAACAAAAGTGAGCAAAACATACAGTCAGAATGATAAAATCAAAAGTCAAAATAAGAGATTAGACTAGCTCTGGAATCTTTCCTGAGAGTCTAACATCACTTCAGCTCTGATCTCCAGTCTCTCCCCTTTGTTTTTGTTGTAGGCAGCTAGCCTGCTGCCTGGGAGGTCTGCTTAATTGTCTCTGTCTGTTCAGCATAGCGGAGAGGCTTTGTCTCCTGTTTAACTATGTTACCTTAGAACATAGTTCTAAGGTGGAGCCTATACTCTACCTTAGGTGGAGGCACTGATAGGTGGGTGGGGCAATGCAAATCTGCCTGGAGAATGGCCAAGGTGGCAGCTCCACTTTTGGGGATATTTTCTATCTGGGTGAAAGGCACCAGAGATCAGCTGCACAGCTGGGTGCTGGGTCCGGGGTGTCACCAGTAGGCTGGGGTGGAGGAGAGGGTTGGGCGTTCCCTCTTCTGGAGCTGGGAGCCTCCGATCAGCACCTTACACAAGCTTGGGGTTCTGTTCCCTTACCCAAGCTTGGGCTCATGTGCTGAGTGCCTCAGCCAGGGTGGGCCCAGGGCCTCCAGAGCTCCAAAGCTCCAAAGGGCAGGTGGTGGCCCTGGGTCCCTCACAGGGTACTTCAGCCAGAAATGGGGCTGGTATCTCTGAGGGGTGGGCACCCAGAGCCTCCCTGAGTGACCGGCAGCTAGGTGCTGGGTGCTGGGTGAGACGAGATGATGTAGCCAGGGAGGGAGCCGAGACCTGGGACCCCCACGCAGGCGTGAGTCACATATAGTGGAGCAGCAGCAGCTGGGGGCTGCAATATCTGGCCCTGTGTGGAACCAAAGGTACCCAGGCCTTGTACCAGTGCAGTAGTGGTGGGCAGGGGGCTGTGGGAAGAAAAGTAAGAGTCTTTTTTGGGAAACTCACATTCGGAGAGTCTTGCAAATCCACCTATGCCATTGCCATCTTCAATAGGAAGTTGCACTTTTTGTGTATCTGTTGGCTGTCCATATATATTCTTTTGAGACATGTCTATTCATGTCTTTTGCTCACTTTTTAAAGGGGCTGTATTTTGTTTTTCTTTCGGTGCATTTGAGTTCCTTGTAGATCAGAAATTAGGCCTTTGTAATATGTACAGTTGACAAATATTTTTCCCATTCTGTGGGCTGTCTCCCTGCTCTCTTGAGGGTTTCTTTTGCTTTGCAGAAGCTCATTAATTTGATAATGTCCCACTTGTCTATCTTATTTCTTAAGGTATTGGCCTTTAGGGTTCTGAGTAGAAATTGGTTCCCAGTTCCAATTTCCATAAGGTTGTCTCCTTCATTTTCCAAGATTCTTATAGTTTGAAGTTTCACATTTAGGTCTTTGATTCATTTAGAGTTGATTTTGTGTATGCTGATAGGTAGGGGTCCTGTTTCAATCTTCTTCATGTGGTCAGCCAGTTTTCCCTGAACCATTTACTGAATAGGTTCTCCTCTCCCCAGTGGTTGTTGTAGTAGGCTTTGTCAAAGATGAGTTGGTTGAGGAAAGGAGGCTTTGCTTCCAGAATCTCTATCTTGTTCCATTGGTCTATGTACCTGTTCTTGTAGCAATACCAGGCTGTTTTGATTATTGTAGCCTTATAGTAAAGTTTGAAGTCTGGAAGTGTGATATCGCCTACTTTGTTTCTTTTGCTAAGTATTGTTTTGGCTATTCGTGGTCATTTATGGTTCCATATGAATTTCTGTATGGTCATTTCCAGGTCTGAGAAGAATGATGCTGGTACCTTTAATTGGTATTGTGTTGAATCTGTAGATTGCCTTTGGTAGGATGGACATCTTAATAATGTTGATTCTTCCTATCCATGAGCATGGAATGTTTTTCCATTTGTTTGTGTCTTGGATTTCTTTGAATAGTGTTTTGTAATTCTCATTGTAAAGGTTTTTTACCTCTCTGGTTAGGTAGATGCTGAGGTATTTCATTTTTGGGGTGGCTATTGTGAATGGGATTGTGCTTTTAATTTGGGTCTCTGCCTGCTTGTTGTTGGTGTATAGGAATACAACTGTCTTTTGCACATTTATTTTGTACCCTGAGATTTTGCCAAGTCGTTTCTCAGTGCAAGCAGGTTTTTGACAGATTCTCTTGGATTTTCAAGGTGTAGGAACATATCATCAGCAAAGAAGGATAACTTGGCTTCCTCTTTTCCTATTTGGATACCCCTGATTTCCTCCTCTTGTCTAACTGCCCGAGTCAGGACTTCCAACACAATGTTGAACAAGAGGGGTGAGAGTGGGTAGCCTTGTCTTGTTTCAGTTTTCAGGGGAAATGTTTCTAGATTCTGTTCATTTAGCAATATGTTAGCTGTGGGTTTGTCATGGATGGCACTTACTGTTTTGAGGTATGTTCCTTCTATACCCAGGTGTTTGAGGGTTTTTATCAAGAAGTGATGCTGGATTTTATCAAAAGCTTTTTCTGCATCTAATGAGATAATCATGTGGTTCTTGTTTTTACATCTGTTGATATATTTAATGACATTTATGGTTTTGCAAATGTTGAACCAGCCCTGCATCCTGGGGATGAAGCCTACTTGGTCATGGTGGATGATTTTTGAATGTGTTTTGGGATCCAATTTGCTAGAATCTTGTTGAGGATTTTTGCATCTATGTTCATAAGGGATATTGACCTGTAGTTCTCTTTGTTGGATCTTTACCCAGTTTGGGTATCAGTGTGATGTTGACTTCATAAAATGATTTGGGGATAATTCCATTTTTCTCAATTGCCTGAATTACTTTCAGTGGGATTGATATCAGCTCCTCCTCATACGTTTTGTAGGATTCTGCTGGACATCCATCCAGTTCATGGATTTTTTTTGGTAGGTAGTTTTCATATTCCTGAGTTGATAGTGCTCTATTCAGTGTCTCAATGTCTTCTTGTGTGATGTCAGAAAGTAATCCATTTCATATAGGTTATGAAGTTTGTTTCCATATAGGTGTACATCGTAATCTCTGATAATCCTTTGTATTTCTTCAGGGTCAATTATGATTTGGTCTTTTGTATTTCTGATTGTGTTACTGGGACTTTTTCTCTTTTTTTCTTCTGGCTAGGGGCCCATCAATCTTGCTAATTTTTTCAAAGAACCATCTTTTTGTTTTTTGATGTTTTCTGTAATATTTTTGTCTTCCATGTTCCATATTTGGTATCTTATTTTTGTGATTTGGATTCTTCTGCTAAAGTTGGGGTTTTGGTGGTCTTCTCTTTCCAGCCTCCTTAGGTGATTTGTTAGGTTCTCCACTTGTGATCTTTCCATTTTCTTGATGTGTGCATGTAGAGATATAAATTCCCCTTTTAGAACTAATTTGCTGGCATCTCAGAGGTTTTGGTAAGATGTTTCTTCATTTTCATTTGTTTCCAGGAATCTTTCAATTTCTTTTGTGATTTTAGTGTTGACCTAGTTGTTGTTTAGAATCATGCTGTTTAGTGTCCGTGCCTTTGTGGGCTTTGGGGAAATGTTTTTGGTTTTGATATTCATTTTTATTCCACTGTGGTCTGAGAATGTGCATGGCAAGATTTCAACCTTATAGAACTTGTTTATGCTTGATATATGATCAAGGATGTGATTGATCTTGGAGTATCTTCCATGTGGTGATGAGTAGAATGCATATTCTGCGGCTGTTGGGTGGAACAATCTGTAGGTATCAACTAAGTCCATTTGGTCAAGGGTCAAGTCTAGGTTCTGGATCTCCTTGTTCATTTTTTTTGCCTTGATGATCTATCTAGGTCTGTCAGTGGGGTATTCAAGTCCCCTGCTATAATAGTGTTAGAGTCAATATCCTTTTTTAGTTTATTTAGTTGTTGCTTTATAAATGCTGGTGCTCCTATGTTGGGTGCATATATGTTTAGGATGGATATTTCTTGTTGATGGATTGAACTGTTTATCATTACGTAATGTCCTTTTGCATTTTTTAAAATTTTTGATAGCTTAAGGGTTGTTTTGTCTGATATTAAGATTGCAACTCCTGCCTTCTTCTGTGGTCTATTTGCCTATAAACTCGTTTTCCATCCATTAACTTTGAGTCTGTGTGCATCCCTTGTAGTGAGATGAGTCTTCTGGATGTAGCAAATAATTGGGTCATGGTTTCTTACCCAGTCTGCCATTCTGTGCCTTTTCAGTGGTGCATTTATTCATTCACATTCAGGCTGATTATTGGAATGTGATTGCTTATCCCTGTCATGAAGTTTTTATAAAGTTTTTTATTTGTTTGATTGTTTTCTTTTGGCTTTGGGATTAATGTATGTGTGTGTTTTCAAGTTTCTTGCTGCGCTGTTTTCTCTGTTGATTCTGTGCTCTGCTGTTCTCTTGGGAAGTTGTTGTCATTCTTTTTTTTCTTTCTTCTGTGCTTAATACCTTTTTAAATGTCTCCTGTAAAGCTGGTCTGCATAATCTCTTAGGGATTGGATGTCTAGAAAGAATTTTAATTCTCCATCACCAATGAAGCTGAGCTTGGCTGGATAGGAAATTCTTGGTTGAAATTGCTTTTGTTTGAGGACTTTGACTATAGGACTCCAGTCCCTTCTTACTTGTAGTGCTTCTGCCAATATGTCTGCTGTCATTCTGGTTGGTTTTCCTTGGTTGGTAGGTCTGACCTTTCCCTCTTGCTGTCTTAAGGATTTCATTCTTTTAATGTCTACTTTGTGTAGGTGAATTACTATGCATCTAGGGGTTGGTCTTCTCATTTGATGTCTTGTGGGGGTTCTCTGTATCTGTGGTGCTTGACTGGTCACATCTCTGGTGAGATGGGGAAAGTTTTCTTGGATTACCTCCTGGAATACTTGTTCCAAGTTGTTCTCATTTTCCCTTTCTTCTTCTGGGATACCAATCAGGCATAGGTTCGGCCTTTGTTATAATCACACATCTCTTGCTCTTTCTTTCTGAGTCTTCTTTGTATGTTTCTTACAGATTGGGTTAATTTCATGTCTGGTCTTCAAGTTTTGAGCTTCTTTCTTCAGCTACATTAATGCTGCTTTTCATGCTTGTCATCTTGCTATTTATTTACTGGATAAAAATTTTTATTGCCAGAATCTCTGTTACAAGTTCTTTCAGTGTTGCATCTTGTGTTTCTTGTGTCTTGTTCACTCTTTCCAACCATTGTCTGATCCCTGTCATATTCTGGGGCCAGTCATTGGTGACTTCCATTGTTTGGGCACCAAGGTCTGATTTCTCAGGAATTTTGTTTTTGGTATACTTGGAATTGACTGAGGTCTTCCTTTGACTTTTCCTCATTTGTGACAAATCTCTTGTTTTTTTTTCTTTAGTTCTCTTATCCAGTGTCAGTGGGGAGGTTTTCCCTTCTGATGATTGTTCAATCCTTTATTCCTCTCTGATTTGTGCTGTGGTTTGTTCTATTTTGAAATAGGATGGTGGATGGGAAGGATTGCTGTCTCTTGTAGTTTTTGAAACCTGAGTAAAGTGGGGGATGCAGTGCTAGGAGTCAGATGCTACTTGCAAATTAAAAGGTTCACTTATGTGTTATGTTTTCCCTGAGATCCACTCCCCATCACCACTCTATATGATGATGCAAAGCAGAAACCAGCCCATACTACAAAACAATCTGCAATGACAGCAAAGCAAGACAAAACAAACCACAGCAACAGAAAACCCAAGAAAACTAAACACACATACACATGCCTAGTAGGAACTGAATAGAGAAGAAAGACAAAAAGACCAGAGGGAGGAGAATAAGAAAAAAGAATATTTAGGGAAAAAAAGGATGGGGAATTCAGGTGGAATCCTCACACATACATTGACACACCCTCTTAAATTATGAAAAATGAATATAAAAAAACCCCAGAAGAACAAAAGAACAAAAACCAATGACAAAATCAAAAGATTAAAACTCAATCATTCACATACACACATAAACAGAGAATGACAAATAAATGCAGAATGAAACAGGGAAAGAAAAAAAATTTAGGGAGGGGATGCAAGTCAAAGCCTCACATACACATTCATGCACAAAGGAAAAATATTTTTAAAATAGATGAACTAACAAATAGTCGGAAAAATTTTAAAATTAAAAATAATTGAAAATTTAAAAAACAATACAGAAGACAAATACAAAGACAAAAAAAAACCTGTCCTCTAGTGGCCAACTCTGTAATTGTTCCTCTAACCAGGTCTTTCCTGCACAGCCACCTCTTTCACTCTCTCCTCAGAGAGCAGGAATGGAAGAAGTGCAATTGAGGTGGGTGGGGCTGCAGTCCTCTCCTCCCACTCTCTATGGTCAGGGAGATCTCTGTTGGGGATGTACAGGATAGTTTCTTCCCCAGGTATGTACTCTCATGAGGATGCCCCAGCCAGGCCTATCCTGGAATTGGTTTCTCCTATTGCGACTGATGTCCAGGCTCCATCTGGGTTTGTCCCTCTAAGTCGTGGCCCAGCTATGTGGTTCTGATGTTCAGAGGATTGCTGGAGATGAGGGGGTTTATGTCAGCCTGGACTCACCACTGATCTCTTTGGAGTTCTTCCTCATCCTTTTCTGGCCACACCCTTTGTCCCACAGCTAGATCAGGGAAGGGAGTGGGGCGCCTGGAATTCAGCACTCGTCAGGTCCCTCTGAAATTTGTGCTCTCAGGATATTTCTTCTGGACCACAGTCCAGCCCTGAATAGTTGATCTGCCATTCACAGAGATCAGATCTCTGGGCTCCCTATGCAGCCCCTTTCAGTGCCTTGTTAGGTCTCTCTCCTACTTCAATGGTAAGAGAATGCCTGGGGCGATAGTTTTTCATGTTGCTTAGGCAACAAGTTGGATGCTGGGGGGGGGCGAAGCTGGGCAGAGCAATGCACATCTCTGCCTGGAAGATGGCTGCAGGGGGCAGTTCCTCATCAGGCATGTATTTCTTTCTCCAGATTCTCCTGATGCTCTCTCTCCAATAATCAAATCCTGCGCTCCCCCTTGTTTGGTATGCCAGGTGATGGTGTACGCCGGGTGCCAGGTTCTGGGAATCAGTTGGATTCAGCAGGCTTTTCTCAGTCACATTCCCACAGGCAGCAGATGTTTCTATGGTGATCTTGGGACTTGAGTTCCAATTTCAGGGTTGTGGGGGCTTACAGTTGCCCTCAAAGGAGGGACCCGGGTGCATGCAGCTGAGTATTCCCTCACACAGATTTTCACACTCCCACCAGTTCCCGCCTACTCACGTGGATAGTCTTTTTGTCACTTGCCTCCACGGAGATTTTTATAGCCCGACCTGTCAGCCACCATCTTAAGCTCTCTGGAAGAGCATATTTTCATACATGATCTTGGCAAATTGTGCTACTGTATAGAGTAGGCAGGGAATCGGAAGTGCAGCCTCTGCCCAGGTGTGGTCCTTCTTCTTCCTCTGGTCTTTCAGGTTTGCATCTCATTGAGCATTCTGATGATGATGTGGGGTATTCCAGGGGATGATCAGTGTTCCAGCACAGAGACAATGACCCAGTGACACCATGACCCACACTCACTTTGTGAGGGGAGGGTGCCAGGAGGCGGTGGTGCCCAGGGATGGGAGGGATGGAGTGAAGGTTGGGGTCTTGATCCAATTTTTTATTAGTGTTTTAAAAAATTTTATACCCGGAAATCCTCTTAATGGGAAGTAATCAAAATGTTAACTTTTGTCAACAAAAAAGCAATATATGAGGAAATTATTGCAGAAATAAAATAGGAGAATAATGGCTTCTGTTATCCTTCTAAATGTGGCAGGTTCACTGTGAAAAATGTCCCTTTGTCTCTTCTGTATATATGAAGAATTCATTCTACTCAAGACACTACACTTGACATTGGGAAAACCAAAACGCTCAAAATACAGCTACTGTTCTCAAGAAACTCATATTTTATTAGTGAAAGGGTTTAGAAATTATAAAGTAATACAAACTAAAATTTGCACAGATTTATGATAACATTCAGACGATACAGTCTTTATACAGTATTACCAAAGAGTTCTTCCATATTGTTGGCCAGCATCCCTGGACTAGATTGTTCTATCTGAATATGTCAATAGCATTTAAAAATCCCTCTAAGTGAAGGAAAGAAGCAGCCAGGAGGATCCCTCTTAATGTCATACAAATATCAAACAATAACATTAGCAACTATCCTTTCAAAGAAACATAAATTTGAATGACTTATTCTGTAGATAAATTTATATTCTAGGACAATGCTTAAAATAATAGAGTAGTCAGTAGGCAATTATTGTCAGGAAAGAGGACAGAGTAAATTCTTCCCAAAGTATTGTCACCCCAGAATGACTGGGCATATCCCTGAGAACCAATTCATCAGAGACTTTACAGTTCAGGGGTATGGGGGAAGATAGATTTTACTAAAATAATCCAACTGATTATTAAACAAGTAAACAAGAAAATAATGAAAACAAGACTTTGAGGGAGGGGTGTTAAGACCAGTATCAGGGTTTCTACAATATATTATATAAAAAATCTAGTTTCCATTAAAAAAATTATAAGCTATGCAAAGAAAGAAAAAAATGACCCTTTTTCCAAAAACAGAGAAAAACATGTAATAGAAACTGCCTGTGATATTGTTACCAGATGCAGAATTTAATAGACAAAAACTTTACAGTAACCAACATAAATATGTTCAAACAGCTAAAGAAAACCACGATTAAAGAAGGAATGTATTATGAAAATATTACATCAAATGTAGAATACCATCAAAAAGATGAAAATTATAAGAACCAAATGAAAACTGTGAAGTTGAAAGTACAATCACTGAGATGAACAATTTTCAAGAGGCATTTAACAGTAGATTTGAACTAGCAGAAGAAAAAAATAGTAAAGTTAAAGTTAGATTGCTAAAGATTATGCAATTCAAATAACAAAGAGACAAATATAATGAAGGAAAATAGAGCCTAAGAGGCATGCAGGACATTACTAAACTCACCAAAATAGATGTAATAGGAAACTCAGAAGAAGAAACAAAGAGAAAGTAAAAGAAAAAATATCTTAGGAAATGATGGCAGAATACTTCAGAAATTTATTGAAAAACACAAACCTTTATCTAAGAATCTCAACAAATTTTTCGGTAGTATGAATGCAACGAGATGCACAAATACACACAACATAGTACACATGCAAAAAACAAAGACAAATAAAAAAATTTAAAGCATCAAAAGAAAAGATGACTCATCCCTTCTGGGAATATACCCAGAGGAACTCAAATCAATCTATGAAAAAGATACTTGCACATGTTTATTGCAGCATTATTCACAATAGCAAGAACATGGAACCAACCATACTGCTCACTGAAAGAGGACTGGGTAAAAAAATGTGGTACATATACACAATAGAATATACACAGCCATAAAGAAGGAACAAATTATGAACTTTGCAGCAACTTGATTGGACTTAGAGTCTATAATACTGAGTGATCTATCACAGAAACAAAGAACTAAGTACCACATGTTCTCACTCATAAACAGACCTTGAACAATTGTCACAATATTATTATTATTATTATTATTATTATTTTGAGTTGGAGTCTCACTCTGTTGCCCAGACTGGAGTGCAGTGGCCGCTCCCAGTCACCGCAGCCTCGACCTGCTGGGCTCCAGCGATCCTTCCGACTCAGCCTTCCAAGTAGCTGGAACTACAGGCACGTGCTACCACGCCCAGCTAATTTTTGATTTATTGTAGAAGTGAGGTCTCACCAAGTTGCCCAGATGGGTCTCGAACATGTGGGCTCAGGCCATCCACTCACCTCAGTCTCCCAATCTCATAATATTATAAGAAAGGTATTTGCAGTAGTGGGAAACTTCCAAGGGAGAGAGCGCACACCTCATCAAAAAAGGTACCTGCATAATGAACATTTGTATACCTAAACCTGAATTGTACCCCACAACTTTATTTATTTTTTACTTTTTGAGTTGGAGTCTCACTCTGTCACCCAGACTGGAGGGCAGTGGCCGCTCCTGGCCACTGCAGCCTCGACCTGCTGGGCTTTGGTGATCCTTCTGCCTCAGCCTTCTGAGTAGCCAGAATTACAGGCATGCGCTACCACGCCTGGCTAATTTTTTGATTTATTGTAGAGATGAGGTCTCGCCTGCCCAGGCGGGTCTCAAACCCATGGGCTCAGGCAATCCCTTACCTCAGCCTCCCAAAGGCATGGGATTACAGGCTGAGCCACCCAGCCCAGCTCCCCACAACTTTAAAATTAAAGAAAAAAATATGTGAAATCCCCCACTCCCCCAAAAAGGAAAAGATGACTAATCACTTATAAGTGAACCCCAATAAGTTTAACTTCTTGCTTTTAGCAGAAAACAATGAATGCTAAAGAGCAGTGGTATAGCATACTCAAAGTACTCAAAAAACAAAACTTGTCAACTAAGAATTCTGTATTCAGCAAAGTTCTCTTTCAAATTAGTGATTATATTCAATAGTCAAAAACTGGAAATGACCAGAATCTCCTTCAAAGAGGGACTGATTAAACAAACCATGGTTCATATATACCTTGAAATAGTATATATGGAAAAGGACAAACTATTGCTACAGATGCAAAAATCTAAGTGAATCACTAGAAAATTATGCTGAGTAAAAAATTTTTAAAAACTAACTACTAAAGGTATACATTATATGATTCCATACATACACCATCCTTTAAATGAAGCTATTATAGACATTGAAAATAGAATAGTGTTACAAAGGTTTAAAAATGTGATGTGGGTGGGAGAGAAGTTAATATGGCTATAAAACAGCACCCAGACTGGCTTTGGTGGCTCAGCCTGTAATCCTAGCACTGTGGGAGGCTGAGGCAAGTGGATTGTCTGAGCCCACAGGTTCAAGACCAGCCTGAGAAACTTGGCAAGACCTTGTCTCTACCATAAATTAAAAATTAGCCAGGCATAGTAGCACATGCCTGTAGTTCTGGCTACTTCAAAGGCTGAGGCGAAAGGATCACCAGAGCCCAGCAGGTTGACATTGGTGTGACTGTGAGTGTGCCACTTCACCACTTCACTCTAGCCTGGGTAGCAGAGTGAGACTCCAACGAAAAAAACAAAAACAAAAAAACCCAGCAACCAGATGAATATGTGTAGTGTTGGAAATGTTCTGTACCTTCACTGTAATAACATCAATATTTTTGTTGTGACAGTATACCATAGTTTTGTAAGATATTACCATTGAGGTTCATTAGGTAAAGAATACATGATATCTTTCAGTCTTATTTTTTATAATTGCATGTGAATATATAATTATCTCAAAATAAAGTTGGAATCTATGCAACCTGCATTTTGTTTTTGTTTTTACCACATACTACTGTGTGATTCTGTGAATATCATTTACCCTGTCTAGGCATCATTTTTACCATTTAAAATGAGAGTATCATGATTTTCTATGTCTGAAACTGTTAATTGAGAATACCTATTCTCTCAGTGATTTTAGTAATAGAACCCTCAGGAATTTCAGCAGAGTACACAGATGACCAGTTAGTTACTACATTTCTCAGCTTCTTTTGTGAGCAAGTGTGACTAAATTACTAAGTTCTTACCAGTAAAATGTAAAGGGAAATGATACTAAGTTCTTACCAGAGTAAATTACTAAGTTCTTACCAGTAAAATGTAAATGGAAATGATAGGCAAAACTTCCATAGCTCACTCTTAAAAGCAGTTATTCTCTTTCTCCTTTCCTGGTGGCTGGAATATGGATAACTAGAACAGTGCCTATGAACTATCAATAGAAGCTTTATGAAAGGATGAAGCCCTTTGGCTTGCACAAACCTGTGAAACCAAGCTGCCCTATAAGTCATGCCAACTGTGGACTGTTCACTACTACATGATTACATGAGAGATTAAAAAAAATCTGTATTATTTACACCACTGTATTTTTGAGGTTTTGATAGTTTAGATCATAGCTACATTGTATTAAGATAATTAAACAAGATGCTTTTAAAGCCCTTAGCAAAATGTCAGGTATATAGTATACAGTAATTTTTCTGTAAATAGTATGTATTTTTTGTTCCCATGGAGCAGAAAAAAACCAAAACAGCTCCCTTTATTTCACTACTTTCTCTTGTTTCCTTACCACATGCACCTTCTTGTGTTGAACCTGTGACTCTAATGAGAGAGATAGAGACCACAAAGAGTCAGCTCTGAAGCAAACACACGAGGGTCTTTATTCAGGCTCGAGTCTGGGCTCACGCATGAAGCCCGTAGAGGCTTCATGGACCAGAGCCCTGATTCACAATGGCAAGCAGTTTTTATGCACAATTACAGAGGGAGGGGAAAGAACTTTAAACTTGATTTTACATGATTGGGTAATTTCTCCTAATGGGTACGGGAACACTTGGTATTGGTGGGGGCTGCCCCTGATTGACAGAAACCCACTTAATGGGCAGAGTGGAATTTAGATAAGTTAGGTCCATGCAGTCCCTGCGGGTGAAGTAACCTGAGCTGGCCCGGGAAAGGGTTACATTACCCTTTAAGTTTCCATCCCAAGGTATGCTTAGGAAAGCTTGTTTGGTAAACATTACATAACATAACATGGTCATTATGGGACAACAAAAGCCAAACTTAACAAAGTTTTAAATATGAATGCTGCAAACACATACAGTGAATGTGGGGTAGAAATTCATATACTAATTCTGGGAATTTATAAAATATCACAAGTGTATTATAGCAAGACGGTTTTTTTATAAAAGTCTTTTTCCCCTTTAGGGTTTTCATAGCCACTGCGTGTAAATTATCACTGGATAATAACCGGTGATAGAGAGCAGCTGGCGCCTCTGAGTCTGCTGCCACCTTGTAGGAATGTCTGAAAGGGGCTTATCACTTTATCATTTACATCCTGTTGTAAAAGCAGAAGTTAGCCTACTAATTTGGGGCTGACAGTGCTTAACCCAAGAGTTCTAAATACACTACTTATGCCATTATACAAGGCACCCGACATATGCCTAATTCTATGGGGTCTGAGGTAGGATTTAAAGTACTAAGATTTCATTTGAGGTAGAATTCAAAGTACTAAGATTTCATAAAATACATGGGGTAGGAATACACAAAATATATAGTAAACATGAGGTGGGGATATATGAAATATAGTGAACTAAATGCTACTTTTACAGCAAATATGTTTTTTTTTAAGTTTCTTGGTTTCTTGGGTCTCTCAATAGCATGCTCCTAACCTAAATCTATTGTTTTCCTCTCACTTGCAGCTATCTAACCCTTTAATCTCCAGAAAACATTGTATTCTTGTGATTTCTTTCTTGGTCAGTTAGTCTTTTTCTACTTTGGTGTGCCAAATGCCACTTCTCAAGCCATTCTTAGTCTTTTTCTTTCTTTTATTCTCCTAGACTCAATTATTCTGATTAAATATACCCAGTATGATTCTATGATACTTATTAATTTTGACTCCAAAGTTTAAAATCTGAAGACAGACCTAAGATTCAGCTCAAAATTTTTAATTGATTATCTGCTTTTTTCCTTGATTTTAGTATGTCAAGATTGAATCAATCACTAGTTTTCTCTTCCTCTTTGTTTTCTGAGAGTTACCATATCCTTTTCTAACCCCTTTAGGCTAAAATCCAGAGATAGCTGTATTTATCCAACTCCTTTTAGCATCATCTAATCTTTTGCAAGGTACTTATTTGTAAATCTGTGATTCTGCAGTAACAACAAGTAGTCATTATTTCAGAAAAGGAGAGAATAATTTCTTTCAATGAAGTATACTCTTTCCTTCTCCAGTATTGCATCCTACACAGGTTATTGGAGCTCTGCTTGAACACTTCCAGTGATAGGGACCTTAGCACACACCCAAAGAGGTAGTATTCAATTTGTGCCAGCACCAGGAGAACAAGAAGCAAAGAAGCAGCCTGTGAATGAATGCCAATCTGGAAAACTAGCATTGTGATAGAAAGGAAACCCTAATATTTTTAAAAACAGACTCAGATCTGAGCTGGGATCGGTAATCTGCAGTTACTCCTCTGCCCATTCTTACTCTAATTGTCCTAAAGTCTTCCCTTTGCACCAGCCAAAGGGTGATCTTTGATCTTCAGCCTTGACAAGGAACCTAAAATTTACTAGAGACTATTATGCTAAACCATGAAGGAGATTTGCCAAGGGGAATGGGATAGGCTGCTGCTTGTTTTGCAGTAGAATGTCTGAATGCTTTCAAAATGGTTATGCTGAGGCAAAAAGACTAAACCTTTTCAAGTTTAAGTTTATATACTTTGTTATCTTTGTTTTATGTGATACAGAAAGACTAAGAATATATCTGCTGATAAACAAAAATTTAAGGACAGATATTTCTAAAAAATTAAGACATGGTTTTAATCTACAAATATTGAATTAACAAAAAGAATTAAAATTATTTCCTAGCATTTTCACTGGAAATTAGGGTTACTAAGTTAATATTATAGTAAAAGATAAGCTTTTGGTGACGAAATTTACAAGAACATGAAAATATGTGTTTGTTAAAAAATTATTTTTTTTCTAGTTTGAAGTTATTTAAAGGTTGCTTCAAATTTGAGAACTAAATCTGAACTTTTTTTTCTTACCCAAATTGTTAAAAGTCACTGCCTGATAAGGACTCACCAGAGTTTTAGTACTCTATTTTTTCCAACCTGACTTTTGCATAACATCATATAACAAACAGATAATGAACTCAAATTATTTTATGGCCCTGAAAAGCCATACCTTGTGGATACCCAGACTCCCAGGGAAATTTGTAAGACATTTATCTATCCTCTCTGAAGTCTGTCACACATAGGTCTTCATCTACATATCAACACACCTATAGTCTTTCCATCCTTTGTCTAAGCAAAGCATCTTAACTTCATTTACATGTCAACAAACCTGGAGTTTTCTACTCCCTTATTTTAACAAAGCATCTCCTCTACTGATTTCCCAAATTCCTTAGAAAAGAACTGCAAATTGCCAGTCAAGAAATCTTTGAATCTGCCTATGACCTGCAAGTCTCCCCTTGGAAATGTCCCTTCTTCCTGGGCCAAACCAATGAAAATATCATATGTATTGATTTATAGTTTCTTGCAACTTCTGCCTTTCTAACGTGTATATAACCAAGTTGGCATATAGTCACAGTGGACACACATTCTCAAGACCTCTGGATGGGTGTATGTGGGCTTATGTCCTCAAGTTTGACTCAAGAATAAATCGTCTTTAGAATATTTTGCAGTTTGGCATCTTTTTGTCAACAAATTGAGGACATAAAAAGATTAGTAAAACTAAAATACAGCCAGTCAAAAGCAGAATTTTTAAAATTTCTAAGAGATTATGAAAATGTATGAAAAACTGGTGTGGTCTAAAACTGAGATTGGATGGATTTATTTCTAAGGTTTTATTCAAAATAATTTTTGTATTGATAATACATTAATAAAAAGGTAAAATTCAGCTTTCTTTTCAAAACAAGCATTTTATTTATTAATTTGTTTCTCAGTCGGAGTCTCAGTCTGTTGCATGGGTATATACTATCATTAATAATTATGGTTACTATGTTACATTATTGTAGACCACAGAAATAACCAAATTTCTTTGTCAATTGTGTCTTTATGACTAGTTTAAGTCATCTCCACAGTTAAGTGCTTAATTCTAATGCAGTTTCTAAAAACTTCACAAGCAAGCAAAATTTTAGAGTCTTGTATCTTCAAGGAGGTTTACAAAAAAATTAGAAAAGAATCTGACAAGCATTTGTAAATAAAAGTTTCTGATGAGTTTAACATCATGATATTCTATCTGGGTAAGAATTCCTAGAACTCTAAGAAGAGACTGACTGATTTATAAAATTGCTAAGCCAAACAGGACAAAAATTATTTAAATACCAAAAAATACTTTTGCCATATTTTTATACTAAATCTTCAATATTGAAATTATTTAGATGTACAATTTGAGTGAACTCCACAGTTCGGTCAAATAACCTATGAAAAACCCATTTAATAAACTATGTTATTCACCTAAATTGGAGAAACAAAACTGGTGTTTAAGAGGATACAAGTCCAATTGTAAGCATAGTCTCATGAAGAGCCTGAGTGGCCTGCTGATTATTCCTGATTCCTTAAAGGTTTCTATTATCAAAAACTGCATTCCATGACTCATCGTGGAAGACATAAAATTATCCAAATTAAATATCTATCTATCTATCTATCTATCTATCTAACTATAGATATAGATATGCTGACTGCTCTAAATTGCTAAAAATTCTCATGATCAATGTTTAGTTTGTCAAACCCATATTCCTGGCAAGATGATCAAAATATCACATACATTACTGCTGTCTGATGGGCCATTTAAGCATCCATAAAGGGATATTATTCAATTGATATTTTCAGTGAATGCTTTCTAAATGTATAGGTTTCCATAACAAAATGTTGATGATATAAGAGTACCTCAAACACTATTAGAAATTGTGTTTTCTTCTGGAACATTCCTGGAAAAATCTCCAATGTTAAGTGGTACTCGTTTCACTGAACAAGTTGAAAAACTGTTAAATAAGGTATTACAGAAACAATAGCGTTAGGTAAATCTAACATTGTCTTGGTAAAAGATGTTTCAGGTTGATGAGAATTAGATCCACAAGTTGACCCCTTATGAGAAGTTATTGAAAAGCCTAAGCCCCTAACAATAAAACTTCATATACCTCCTACTATTAAACTTTCATATGACTAAATGCTGTAAGCCTTAATGCATTATGCCAAAGTATATTTTCACCAGTGAAGAAAGCTTTTTATGTTCCACTGACTTAGAACAATCAAATCCTCCAAAAGTTAGAACCTGAAGATTGGGTCTTTTGAGAACCTCATCAGAGAAAGACAGAGTTTGCCATTCACACTTCAGCAACATTTTAAAACTTGGGTTTATAAACTCACAACACTGGAAACCCTAAGGTAAAGCTAGCCACAGAAGGTCTTCTTCAGAAACAGACAGCTTCCTGAGCATGGACAGCTTTTTCTCAAATCATGGATCAAGACTTCTGCTATCATGAGACTCTTATCTCTCAATTTTTCCTTGCTTATGCTTCTATGCACAAAATGACTGAAAATGAGTTTTCTCTTATGTGCATTTGCAGTGTATATTTTTATTTGGAGAGGATTTCACAGTCATCATTATGCATGGACATCTTGAAAGATGGAAGATTAAGGGCCAATGTAAGTGGGAAATTTTAAGGATAGTTTTGTTGCTTCATAATCAGTCAAAACCAGAACATTGGTCAACCCTTTCACCTACATCACAGGTTGAAGAAAACATTGCCAAGAAGTCTGCACTCTTCTAGATATGTGTCATTTTTTAGGTATCTTTTTTATGGTTTGGAGTAAATGATACATTGTTTAAAGATTGATCCCTCATAATGGGGTTTCTAGCCAATCCTACTGTAAAGCCTATGGTTTCATAACAGACTTTAAACTACCTGGCAAACATTATGCTAAATAATAGAATTACTCTAGATTACTTACTAGCTAAACAGAAAAGTATCTGTGTAGTGCTGACACTTCTAGTTGCATATGAACAAATACATCAAGTATTACAGAGATTCAGTTGTAGAGGGTTAATAAATAGGTGGTTTAGTTAAAATAAGTGGATTCTTTATTTAGCTCATTTTTTTATCTACTTGATTTTACTCAGTTTGCTACATGAAGACACTACTAGCTAAAAAGCATACTCCAAACTCTTGGTGTTGTCCTTTTGATAGTGATAATAGTAGTGTGTCTGGTGCACCAACCCCTCTCAAAACTTTTAAATGTTTTCATGCAGCCATCTGAATGGTCTCTCTTCAACTGGAATGATAAAAACTCAAAGAAATGTGTGACCATGAGGACACTGTAACCTGTAAATGACATTCTGAAATCAGAAACACAAATTAACGGTAATGGAGAATGGCATTAAGGCCCTGGGTTTTGGTCACACTCTTGCATAAGTGAGAATCTGATCAAAAGAGGTAATTTTTCAACAAAATTATGGGATGCTATTGCTTTGGGGTGAGCTCATCCATTAGATCCCAACAAACCAAAACTAACCAAAATGGAGTCACTTATGCTAAATGTAGCATAATCAAACTGAAACAATTTTTTAGCATATACATACTTGAGCTTTATCAGGATTCATCTCAGTGAACCTAGACAATTAGGACATACATTGAACCTAGACAACTTTAACATACATGTTCTCTTTATAGTCTATACACAGTCAAACGTTATGTATTGAATTTATGTGGTTATTTTCCCTTTTAATTTTTATTTAAAATTGTGGGGTACAATTCAGGGTCAGGTATACAAATATTCACCATGCAGTTACCCTTATCAATGAGGTGTGGCCCTACTTCCCCACGCAGATATTGATTACTGTCAATTCCATCTCCCCACACTCCAACCCTCTCCCCACAGTTTCCAGTCACTTTAAATCCCTTTCTTATAGTAATATGGTAGGTGTTCAAGGTCCACTTATGAGTGAGAACACATGATACTCAACTCTTTGTTTCTGTGAGAGATCACTCAGCATTATAGACTCTAATTCCATCCAGGTTGCTGTGAAGTTCATGGTCTTGTTCTTCTTTATGGCTACATAGTATTCTGTTGTGTATACATACTTCATTTTTTTATCCAGTCCTCTTTTGATAAGCAGCACGATTGGTTCCATGTTCTTCCTATTGTGAAAAATGCTGCAATAAATGCACATGTGTAAGTATCTTTTTCATAGAGTGACCTAAGTTCTTCCAGGTATATTCCCAGTAGAGGGATTGCAGGGTCATATGGAAGCAAACTGAAACTTTAAGAATGCAGATAGGTCCTAAAACAGACAAGGTTTTGTTTTTCTCCTGTAAACAAGGTATTCACACACAAGGATGTCCCCTCTGATCAATCATTACAAAATAATTGCCTGAAATTCTTTTTTTGTACTTTATAAGGCCCATTGTTCTGCTCTTTCCTAGTAGAATTTGAAACTAAATAAGTATTTTTATAATGGTGACAAAGTGACATCAATGCCTAACTTTTGGTCTGTCTCTCAAAATTGAGAGGATGACCATAAGTGGGAAATTGTTAAGTTAAGTTTAGCCCAAAGATATCTCCTTGCATATGTTGGGTTCAACCTAGAATTTTCTCTGTAATCTTTCATGGTAACCAAACTAGATGTATAAACAGACTATAATTTAATTTTCCATCAATCATCAAGTTATTACCAATCAAATGTAGTCAATTATTCAAACTGGTTTTAGCAAGGCAAATGCTGAGCTGTAATCAATCCAGCTGTTTCTGTACCTCACTTCTATTTTCTGTACATAATGTTTCTTTCTCTGTTCATAAAATTTCTTCCACTGCATGGCTGTGTTAGAGTCTCTGAGCCTACTCTGTTTCAGAAGGCTGAAGATGATTCATGAATCAACTTTATTCAATTAAACTTTGTTAAATTTAATTTGACTTAAATTTTTTTAACAAAGTACCCAAGATGAGTATTTTCAATATGGTTTTTATTTTGAATGATGCTCATAGCCGGCACTCTTCAAGAAAATTAAAACACATGAATAAAATCAACAGAATTTCTAGCATAATGTGTCTGAGGATAGAGTTTAATGTAACCAGAACTGCTAAACATGATGAGAGAATCCTGGAAATGAGAGACTAGAGAAAGAGAGTTTCAAATTTTATTTCTTAGTTCAATCCAATCTATGAGTGACTCCCGAACTATCTATATTCAAAGTAGCCCAGAAATATGAAATTGAAAAATATAAAATTAAACAGATGCAACTGTCATGCAAAAATCCATGATTTCAATTTGAGTTCAACCAAGTTACTTGCCTACTAACACTAAAAAAAGACCAACAATTATAAAAATTAATCTTGGACTTCCGGCAAGACGGCAATGGGGCAGTTTGGTCTATGAAACCCTCTGCAAAGGAGAATGCAGAGGGTCTCTGGCTCTCTCCCCAGAGGCTGTAGATCCCATTGTCAGCAGTCTGCTCTTCACACAGAGCTCGGTCGTGGCCACCGCTGGGGCATCACAGTGTCTGGACAGCCACTGCAGCTGCAGACACAGCAGCCGCTGGCACCGCCTCAGCCTCCATGGTGGCCATAGTGCATCATGCCACTCGTGCCTGAGGCAATCCATGACTTCAGTCCTTGTAGCCCCTGCAGGGAAGATCTGCCACCTCTGTTGCCACCGTGACATCCTGCCAGCTGTGGGTCTCCTCCCATGTGCCCTGAGGCAAGCTCCCATCTTGGCCTCTGCCCGAATCCTGTCCAGCTTCACGCCTCTGGGGCGAGCAGCTTAGATAGCAGCACCTGCTGGCAATTCAAGGTAACAACACTGAAATGGGAAAAAGCTTGAAAAACAGACACAGGCCAGATTTGAGTGAACTGATGGTAATCTGAACTGTCCTTCACAACAGACCAGGGGCAACTGATCCTAACTGTGAACTAATTTACCAGCTAGATAAGACAGCTAGAAATCAGAGCTGAGAGGACACTGGACTTAAATGAAAAGTCTCAGACTGTGCTCGATTGGTTCTGTTAGTTTAATGACTTGATTCTATTCTTACTGTTTTGTTCCTTTTTTTTCATTTCCTCTTTGTTTTCTTCTCTTTTCTCCTCTCTGTAAACCATATTTTTGTATAGAGAAACAGCGCACCGATAAGGTGGTTGTTTAGCTTGTATGTTAGCATCATTGTATGTTTTATTTTTTTTGTATGGGAGTTGGTTGGTCTGTAGCTATGGTCTATTATTTTTATCTGTTTCAGTTTAGTTCTCTCTCTCCATTTGTAAGTACACTTGTCTGTTTCCCCCCTTACTCCTCTCTCTCTCCACCCCCCTCACCCCCCCATCTGCTCCATTCTCTTCCCTCTGCTAAGCACATTTTATTTCAGGGAGTAAACCTACAGCCCCACTGCACAGACAGATTCCAAGGCAGTGGGAAGTGGTTTTCAGATTATCCGTACACCTGTCGGTGAATACCAGGACCTGCAGATAGATTTTAAATCATAGCTCCCCCCTTAAGTAAATCTCAAAACTGCAAAAAAGACCCCCCCAATCTACAGCGCAACTCCAGAATTGAACAAAGTAAGAGGGCATACATAAAGAATAGGAGATTGAACAAACAGAAGTAAAAGCAATCCTTCTACCCCTGAATAACAGAATTAAAGAAGACGGTGTTATGGAGAGAAGGAAAAAGTAGGGAAGGGGAAAAAACCGCACAAATGAAGAAAAACCAAAAGAAGAATATAGGTCTCACACAGACCCCTGGGAGATCAGACACTGAGAAAACAGATTCCGGAACACAAGCAAAGAAGATCCCCCAGAATGACTAGTCAGATGCAACAAACCCAGACATCAAGACATTAATAGAGAGAACTTAAAAAATTGAGGAGAGACAAGAGGAAAATAGGAAGGAGCTGATGTCAGAAATAACAGCAGTAAAGAATGCTGTGATGGAAATAAATAACAAACTAGTAAGCATGGAAAGCAGAATTAGCCAAGCAGAAGAAAGAATCTCAGAGCTCGAAGATCAAAACACAGAAATAACTGAAACTGTCAAAAGCTTAGAAAAGAAGCTCAAAAAGACAGAAGAAAAGCTTCAAGAGATGAATGATCACTTCAAGAGACCGAACCAAAGGGTAATTGACCTTTCTGAGACAGAGAGAAACAGATGTCACACTGGAACAAACATTTCATGATATCATTCAAGAAAACTTCCCTCATCTTATCAAGGATGAAAAAATTCAAACACAAGAGATTCAGAGAACTCCTGCAAGACAACAAATGAGAAGACCAACTCCCAGACATATAATAATTCACCTAAATAAAGTAGGTATAAAAGAAAAAATCCTATAGACTGCAAGAGAAAAAGGTCAGACTATGTACCGTGGAACACCAATTAGAATAGCAGCAGATTTATCTACAGAAACTCTCCAGGCTAGGAGAGCTTGGAGCCCTATCTTCAAAGTTCTAAAAGATAAACAATTTCAACTGAGAATAACCTACCTAGCCAAGCTAAGCTTCATCAGTGAGGGAGAATTGAAATCTTTCCCAGATATCCCATCACTAAGACCTACACTGCCACAAGACCACCTCTACAAGAAACACTTAAGAAAGTATTGAACACAGAAGAAAAGGAAAAAATAACAACAACGTTCTTCACAAGAGTACAGGCAAAAGATTAAAAACACACAGGATCCAACTTTAAAACCAAAAGAAAGACAACACACAAACAGGAAGAACAACTCTCTAAGAACATTATGATAGGGATCAACTCTCACATTTTAATAATTAGTTTGAATGTGAACAGACTAAATGCACCCCTGAAAAAACATAGAATGGCAAAATGGATAAAATATCACCAGGCAACAATCTATTGCTTTCAAGAGACTCACCTCACTAGAAAGGGCACTCACAGACTCAAAGTAAGAGGATGGGAAACAAATTTTAAGGCAAATGGAACACAAAAGAAAGAGGAGTTGCAATCTTAATCTCAGACAAAATACCCTTTAAGGTATCAAAAATTAAAAAAAGATACAGAAAGCCTTTACATAATGAGAAAAGGTTTAATCCATCAGCAAGAAATATCCATCCTAAACATATATGCACCTAACATAGGAGCACCAACTTTCATAAAGCAGCTCCTAGGTAAACTAAAAAAAGATATTGACTCCAATACCATCATAGCTGGGGACTTTAATACCCCACTCACAACCCTAGACAGATCATCAGGAGAAAAAATCAGCAATGAGATCTGAAACCTCAATGTGACTCTTGATCAAATGAACTTAACTGATACCTACAGAATCCTCCATTCAAAGACCACAGAATACACATTCTACTCATCACCGCATGGAATGTACTCTAAAATTCACCACATACTTGGCCATAAATCAAGCATAAGCAAATTTAAAAAGACTGAAATTTTACCATGCACCTTCTCGGACCACAGTGGAATAAAAATAAACATTAACACCAACAAGGTCCCCCCAAAACCCACAAAGACATGGACACTAAACAGCATGATGCTAAACAACTCCTGGGTCAATGATGAAATCAAAAGAGAGATTAAAAGATACCTGGAAACAAGTGAAAATGAAGAAACATCTTACGAAAATCACTGGGATGCCATGAAAACTGTAGTAAGAGGGGAATTTATATCCCTACAAATGCACATGAAGAAAATGGAAGGCTCACAAATTAACAGCATAAGAAGCCACCCAAAAATGCTGGAAAAGCAAGACCACCAAAACCCTAATTTCAGCAGAGGAATCCAGATCAACAAAATAAAATCCCAAAACCAGGACATAGAAGACAAAAAGATAATACAAAAAATCAATGAAATAAAAAGCTGGTTCTTCAAAAGGATAAACAAGATTGATACTCCTCTAGCTAGACTGACCAAAAAAAGAGTGAAAAAGTCCAAATAAACACAATCAGAAACACAAAAGATGAAGTCACATCTGATCCTGAAGAAATACAAAAGATCATAAGAGACTATTATGTACAATTGTATGGAAACAAACTTGAAAACCTTTCGGAAATGGAGGATTTTTTTGTCATCATACCACCTGCCTAGGTTGAAACAAGAAGAAATTGAGGCCCTAAATAGACCAATAACAATCAAGGAAATTGACTACATAATAAGAAAACTACCTACAAAAAAAGCCCTGGACCAGATGGCTTTCCAGCTGAATTCTACAAGACATTTGAGCAGGAGCTTATACCAATCCTACTGAAGGTATTCCAGGTGATTAAGAAATATGGAACTCTTCCCAAATCATTTTATGAAGCTAACATCACATTGATACCCAAGCCAGGTAAAGATCCAACAAAGGAAGAGAACTACAGGCCAATATCTTCGATGAACATAGATGCTAAAATTCCCAATAAGATCCTAGCGAATCAAATTCAACAACACATCTCAAAAATCATCCATTATGACCAAGTAGGCTTCATCCCTGGGATACAAGGCTGGTTCAACATTCGTAAAACCATAAATGTACATAAATACATCAGCAGATTTCAAATCAAAAACCACATGATTATATCATTAGATGCAGAAGAAGTTCTTCATAAAATCCAGCACCGCTTCTTGATAAAAACCCTTGAACATCTAGGTATATGGGGAACATACCTCAAAATAGTAAAAGCCATCTACAAGAAACCCACATCTAACATACTCCTAAATGGACAAAACTGGAACCATTTCCCCTGAAAACTGGAACAAGACCAGGATGTCCACTCTCACCCCTCCTGTTCAATATAGTATTGGAAGTCCTGGCTAGAGAAATCAGAGAAGAGAAGGCAATCAGGGGTATTCAAATAATAAAAGAGGAAGTCAAGCTATCTCTCTTTGCAGATGACATGTTCATGTACCTTTGAAACCCAAGAGAATCTGTCAAAAACCTCCTTACACTGATAAAGGACCTTGGCAAAGTCTCAGGATATAAAATAAATGTGCAAAAGACAATTGCATTTCTTTACACTAGTAATGAACAAATAGAAACCCAAATAAAAAGCACAATTCCATTCACAATAGCCACAAAAAATGAAATACCTTGGCATCTTCCTACCCGAAATGGGAAAGACCTTTACAATGAAAACTGCAAAGCACTGCTCAAAGAAATCAAAGATGACATAAACAAGTGGGAAAATATCCCATGCTCATGGATTGGAAGAATCAACATTGTGAGGATGTCCATCTTACCTAAGGCAACAAACAAATTCAATGCAATACCCATCAAATTACCAGCAACATTCTTCTTAGACCTAGAAAAAACAACACAGGAATTCATTTGGAAACACAAATGACCAAGAATAGCCCAAACAATCCTCAGCAAAAACAAAACAAAACCAAAACAAAGCAGGTGGTATCACATTACCAGACTTCAAACTTTACTATAAAGCTACAATCATCAAAACAGCTTGGTACTGGTATAGGAACAGGCATATAGATCAATGGAATAGAATTGAGATTCCCGAAGGAAAACCTCAATTTCTCAACCAACTCATCTTTGACAAAAACCCCCACCACCTACCACTGGGAAG
>JAPVLO010002988.1:0-26696 GCA_027257055.1 Cephalopachus bancanus
GCTGGGGTGACCATGAGGTGCCACTGCACTCCAGCCTGGACAACGGAGTGAGACTCCGACTAAAAAAAACAAAAAAGGAAGGGAATCTTGGAGGGTTGGGGTGGCATCCAGAGGAAAGAGTGAGTGTAAGTGATGGGTATAAGGAAATCACACCCAGAGAAAGAGGTTTGTTTATTATTTGTTTCCATCTTCCCCCCCAAGCAGATCTATTAAATGAAGCATTCCTGTTCTTTCATAGAAGAAGCCAAATAGGCATAATTCAGTGGACCGTGCTTACCATAGTCACAAGGTCCAATTTGATCTCAATGAATGTACAAACTTGATTTTCTTCTCACATTAATCAGACATACATTCTTCCCTCTGTCTTCTCGTCTTTCTTTTCTCTCTTTTCTAATTTAGCTATCCACTTGATCATTCAAGAAATGTGTATTAAGCACCTGATGTGTAACAGGTACCAGGCTAGGTACTGGGTTTACATATTTGAAGTTCAAAGTTTAATGGATGTCAAAGACAAGTAAGCATACTTTCTGGAAGGCATTTGGAAATTTTACATTACATAACCCTAAGGATGAATAATCTTTGATCCAGAAACTATATTTGATAAAAAATAAGACAAGAATATTCAGTAAAACATTTTATTAGTGGTTGAAAAACAGAACAAACTTAAATGATGAATAATAAGCAGTTGGTTTTATTATGCAACTATTAAATCACATACACTAGTAACATTTAACCACATGGAAATATTTTATAACATACTAAGTAGAAAAAACAAGAAGCGATACAATACATGGAATGATCCAAAATGCATATGTAGATATAAAAGAGAAAGCAAAAAATGGAAGACTATATACAAAAATGCTATCAGGGTTATTATCTTTGAGTGCAGAAATTATGGGACAATATTTTTACATTTTCCACTATCTCTGCTTTGATATTTTCTTAAATTTTATATAGTAAATATGTATTACTCTATTTCTTTTTTCTTTTCTTTTTTTTTTTTTTTGAGTCAAAGTCTCACTCTTGTCACCCAGGCTGGAGCGCAGCGGCATGCTCACGGCCACCAAAGCCTCGACCTGCTGGGCTTAGGTGATTCTTCTGCTTCAGCCTTCCAAGTAACTGGAACAACAGGTATGCAGCAACACTCCCGGCTAGTTTTTGTGGTTTATTGTAGAGACAAGGTCTCACCAAGTTGCCCCCCAGGCTGGTCTCGATCCCCCCGGGCTCAGGCAGTCCTCTCGCCTTGGCCTCCCAAAGTGCTGGGATTATAGGCTAAACCACCGTGCCCAGCCTGTACTACTCTTAAAATCACTTTTATAAACAATTCTATGCCAAATAAATTTATTATTTGGTGTTTTAAGATGAGTCTTCCTAGTCATTATTTTTATTTGTAGAATATCCAACAGATACTAACAGGATCTTTAGGTGATTGGCAGTCTCTGTGAAGACCTCAAATCAATAAAGGTAATGTGAATGCAGAGGAAGAATAAGATATTGAGTCGGGGTACTTGGGCTTCACTGCCTAATGAATGATTGTTCTTCTTTTGAGCAATGGGTTATAGGATAATAAAGGTGCCCACCAAGTAGGAGACTTGAGAATATTTATTTAGACAATTATATACAATGTATATGAAAACATAAAATGTTGTATTGATTTTATCAATATTTCTGCTCAATCATTAAAGGACAAATAAAATTAGACAATAAAAAAGAATGTCTCATATTTATCTGATCTTTAGGTTTGAAAGGTTTATGCAAGCATTATGCAAAATCAGAAATTCATGATTTAAAAAATTTGCAACAAATATTATAGAAAGAGGGTTAAAATATTTAATATAAAAGGATTTAAAAAACAATAAAATTTGAACACTTTAATAGAGAACTAGGCAGAGTTTTGTCATTCCTATATTGCTACAATTTGTAAAAGAATAAATACAAATGGGAATGACTTCTCAAAATCACTAGTAATCCAAATAAAGATTTGCCTACTAAATGATAGTATCTGGTGTTGACAGGAATTTGGGGAAACTGGTATTCTTAAAAAGTTATTTCTTTATAGTTTTTAGAATTTACTCAGTAAGTTTTTATTATTTTTATAATCAGAAAATATAAATGCTTTCCTAAAAAATACACTAACATACAATTTAAATATAATGCAGTTATGCATATTTTATATAAAAACTGAAAACGTTTATATATAATACTCTTTTCATGTAACCAATAATAGTAAAAATGAACTGGAAAATATTATTGAAGAAACCTATGGAAAATTGGTATACAAAACCAAATACATCTTTATAAAGCAGATTATAATAATTATCACCTCATCTATCTTTTTACAATAAGCATTATAAAATATATATGTGTGTGTTCTTAGTAATGCAAGTAAATGTCTTGTATGATTGTATTTTCACATATTAACTTTCCCAAAAGTAGAGTTCACTTGTGGTTACACTTATTCACCCAGTCTCCTTTTGCTATTACTGATGCCTGTCCAAGCCATTAAAATATAAAATGGTCTTTCAAAGTATTGATTTAAAAATTCATTTAGTCATGCTCACTGCAAAACGTTTCTTTCCATTTTAAATTCTTTGAAAAATATTATCTCAAGAACTATGGATCACATCACTAGCCATTTTGTGATTACCCATCAATTAGCAGTTCCACTTTAGTCCTTAAATACACTGGATTATTTCACAAGGTCAAAATAAGGGTAGTTTGCTTTTTCTTTTTCCTCTCTCTTTCACATTTAAACAGATGGAAAGCCTACACATCCTACACAGTATTCTTAAAAGTCTCTTCAGGAGAAACCTTCTCGAGAGAGAGTTGGTACCCAAGTTGGTTTCCTAATTTCTTTCTCGTAATGATAGTTATGATTTTCTAAAGATATCAAGTTGGTGTCTATTATGGCTATCTTGTTTCTCCAAACAGCAAACTGAGCAGTAGCATGTAAACACTCCACTCCACCTCCTCCCAACATGCCTCTGCCCTCACCAAAGGTACAACGCTCTCTGCCTGTCAGTCCTTGATCTCCTGGCTGAAACTGCCTACCAGGACGCCAATTAGTGCCAATATGGCTGTAGATAAGCGTGCATACAGAGACTCACAGGGCAGAACAGGAGGAAAAAGCCAATGATTTGTTTTTCAGGAGTATAGCCTAGAAGTACAGCACTGAAGCAGATTTTCTATTTTAAATCAGCTTTTTAGGTTAAAACATCTCTCTCAAATTAAATGAATTATCATCACAATAACACGGAACAAAATACCCCAAAACACATTAATAGATTCTACTGTCAACATTATCATCACAGTCATCGTCATTGGTAGCAGCATTGCTAGTTTTGAAGAGTGGTGGCAGACCTTGAGTTACGTGTTTTTATATAATTCATGTACACACACACACACACACATACACACACACACACACACACACACACGGGCACTACGAAGGCAAATGAAAAATATTTAATCGAATGATCTCATTTAATTCTTACAAATTCTGTATGACATATGTATTCATAAATTCGTATTTCAGTCAAGGAATATGAGGCACAAAAGGATTAACTAATCTATCCAAGATCACAAATTTTTGTATGGCTAAATTCAGTATTAAAATAAAAGCTATACAAAAACTCTTTAGATTTAAATTTTCTTGTGGTCTGTTTGTGTGCCTATTTCATCTGTATACTCCATAATACCTACACACTTTGTGTATAACAAATGCTTAATAAAAGTTAAATGTCATCAAATTTGTATGCACAAATAATGACTAATGTTATTAGTCACCAGAGAAGTGACATCACTTCACACCCACTAGGAAGTGACACCACAAATCTATATAGATAAATAACTGAGTTAAACAATGAGTAAAAGTTTTAATGAGAGAAAATATTTGCAAACTATGCATCTGACAAGAGAATAATAACCAGAATATGTTAGAAACGCAGCTCAATAGCAAAGAAAACCAAATAATCTGATTGAAAGATATTTTTCAAAAGAAGATATACAAATGGACAATAAGTACATTATGTGATGCCCAATAGAATTAGTTATCACAAAAATGTGAATGGACCCATAATGAAATATCTGTTTACTAACACTAGCATGACAATAATAAAAAAGATAGATAAATGTTGAGGATATAGAGAAACTGTATCCCTCATACACTGATGGTGGGAATATAAAATAGGACAGACACTTTCAAAAAGTTTTGTCAGGTCCTCAAAAGGTTAGACACACAGTTACTATATTATCCAGCAATTATACTTGCATGGATATGCCCAAGAGAATTAAATACATATGTCTACAAATAAAACTTGTACAAAAATATTCATATCATTATTTATAATAGACAAAAGGGTAGAAACAACCCAAATACTACCCAAATACTAGTCAATTGATGAATAAACAAATTATGATATATTCATAAAATAGAATATTTTACTCATAAAAAGCAATAAAGTACTGATACAAGCTATAACATAGATAAACCTTAAAAATATTATGCTAACTAAGAGAAGCCAGACACAAAAATGGTACATGCTGTATGATTCAATCTATATGAAATTTCCAGAATAGACAAGTTCAGAATTTGAATGTAACTCGAGGGGGTGGGGAAGGGTAGAAGGGGGATGGAGAGTGACTGGTAATGGGTAAAGGCTTTTTTTGGAGTGATCAAATATGGGATTAGTGTTGAGGGCTTTTCAACTCCAAATATACTAAAAACCACATAATTGTGTCCTTTTATGGTATGTGAAATTGCATCTTAATTTTTAAAGATGACTGGATCACAAGAAGTAATTTCATGAAGTTTTACATCAGTTGCCTAAAACCAAACTTTTAGTTCTTTGAACATAGCAATATCTATTTCAAAATGAAGTCAAGAATCTATTTAGAAGTTAATAGCAAATGTTTTTCTGCCCTCTGAAACATGACAATTAAAATGAATCCGAAGCTTCTGATTTTAAATAATATTTGTTCTCCTTGAAAAAACAACATTTGGGCATTTTCAATCTTACAACTCTTTTTTTTAAAATGATAAAGATTTCCTTACTGGATTTTGTGATGAAGTAGAATCCTGGGAACATCTATTAATAAAGATCAACAAAGGGCAAATAGATAATAGACTCACAAAATTATGGTAATTTGTCATGAATGAGCATTTCCCAAAATTATTCCTCAGATATGATGTAAAAATGCTCCTCAATAAAAGGATGTTATTACCAAAAGTATTTGGAAACTACTGCTTATCCTTTTCCTTGAAGATACAGATTTCATAGTAAAGCCTGCACAATAGGCCTCTGCAAAAGTCTTAACTTTAAAATTTTCCTAAATACATTTGATCAAGAAAATCTATTTCAAAGTTTTTAAAACATTTTCTAATACTTAGTTTGCACAACATACACTTTTGAAAACATTGATTGGACAATTATTACATTTAAAAAATAACAGTTCCTTGATAACATGTGGATATGACACTTAGATGGTTTTTAAATTATTGATGCCTTGCTACAAGGATGACTACAATAAACTTAGCTAGAATACTTGTCTCTGGAACTATGAAAGTAGGCAGCAGTAAGCTCATGTGAGGTAAGGGCTAGGGTTGCTTCAGGTTAGGAGAAAACATGTTTGATTTTATCAGTCTTTTTATTCAAGGTCTCATTCCTCTAAGAATTTTCTAGTGGGAAGTAGAGCATTTACTAGAAATTTTGTGAAGAATATGACTGAAAGTAGAAAACACTCATTTCTAAGTCCAGGAATAATACCAAAAATGTAATTTCGGGGGTATGTCAAGAGACTGACAACCTAAATTTGAAAATATTGAAGGAAATAGACTTACAGATCGTATATGTCTCTTTCGTTCCTACTTCCTATCAGTTTTCAGGAAGCAAAGCTCCAACACCAGCATCCAGAGATCTCAAGCACAGCACTAGGAGAAAAAAATTTTACAGGGCAGTGGGCCCCAGTCCATCCTACAAAGTATATAACCACATTTAGCTGAATTTGTGAATAGGCAACTACCATAAATTAGTGGGTAAAAATGTCAATCAGGTGATGTCTATTCTGAGAGATAAAATAAAGAATGACCTGGCTTTCAGAAAGCCAATGAAACCATTCTTGTAAATTCTGATCTCACTGGTCCTCTGTTTCACCAGCTAAACAAAATTTTACTCTGGACCCAACAAAGATTATCTTGTTTGGTGTTTCAAAAGAGTGTTCAGCATATATCACTGGTTACTCTGTTTTGGAATCTGTTGAATGGGATGAGCTTGACTTTGTCTAACTTTTCAGATTATCCTTTTCAAAGAAAATAAAGATACAATGTTAAGAAGCAAATTTTGCTTTAACAAATAATTTAACAGAACACCACCACCAAAAATAAAAAGCACTAAATGCATGCCAGTATTTTATCTACATGTGTGGCAGAAAAATTACATTCCCTAATTTTATTATTTAGAATAGAAGTTAACATATCTGTTACCAATTGCTATATCGTTTAATGAATTTAAGTATATTCCCATGCTTAGAGAGATATTTGACATACTTTTAAACTATTGCTCCCCTTCTTAATGATTCTCATGTTTAAGAGTTAAGAACATTTTTCCTGCTAAAGGAATTTCAGGCCTCTGTGAGTTAAGAGAGGCACATTACAATGACAAAGAGGCCTGTTTTTCTAGTGCTGCATTAATCATAGCAGGTAGGCAACTGCCACTTTGTGTATAAAGCTACCTCTATAAGTGACACAACAATCACCTTTTAAAGTTGAAAGAATGTCTCAATTGAAAAAAAAGTCGTTTTTCATTGCCTGTCATTATTTTTCTCTAGTGGCAGGGAATAGGTAGCAGTGGGTTTATAGGACAAAAGTACAGATGGTTTCCGACTTACAGTGGTTTGACTTAATGATTTTTTTTTTACTTTGTAATAGTGCAAAATCAATATGCATTCAGTAAAAACCATACTTTGAATTTTGAATTTTGATGTGGTACAATACTCTCTTGTGTTGCTGGGCAGTGGCAGCCAACTGCAGCTCCCAGTTCGCCCCAGGATCACGAGAGTAAACAACCGATATGCTACATACTATACATCTGCATAGATCCTAAACTCAAGACATTATTAAGCTATAACTGAACCCACATTGTGGAATAAACTATACACTGAGTATTAAATAGCTTCTATAAGCATAGATGCATAAATGCATGTGTTATATTATTAGCATACAGAGTAATTACAAACATTATACTGATATAACTTTATAAAGCATAACTTGCCTACAAAGACCAGGAAGTTAACAGAAGTAAGTGGATCAGCTGCAAACAAAACAAAACAAAAAAACCCAGAATGGTAGAAACTGAAAAATGGGAACACATGACACATTTGCTCTAAATGGGACAGCTACTACTTACCTAATAAAGACTGAAACTTCTAAACCATTGGACATCTGTAAGTTAAATGTAGCCCATTTAACTTACCAGAGGTTGGCCAGTTTGCAACCTCTGTTGTGAGCTGCCAACTTCTTTGGTATAAGACATTAGTAAAAACACTTGGTCTGAAATGTCTAAAATGGTGTCTGTCCTCGTTTTCATCTGGATTATCTTTTTCCATAGACCTCGTATGGTGTTTCTATGTCCACATCCTGTGCTATTCTAGATCCTGTATGAATTCACATCTCACGTGCCACTTATCACATTAGTCAATATGTATGGCTTAGTATTAATAGATAATACTAATCTTTGAATCTGCTCTTGTTCGAAGTACAGCTTGAAAATTCAAAACTTTGTCTTGTACTATAAAGAAATTAACCTGTGTGTCTGTTGCTTTAGCTATTTTCTGTTGACTACTGTTTGGTATGGTCATTACTGAAATGCTCTGACCTTAGAACAACAGTAATATCTGCTAATGGTTTCTGCAAAATGGCTTTCAAGGGTGCAGTGACATGAACTTTATAACTTTCCTGACTTAAGACAGGAAAGAAGAGTGTCTTACTTGGAAGACTCTGCTCCCAGAGACCCTTACTGCTCTGTTTCCTGTTTTGCACTATCAACAGTTGAAATTAAAAGGAGCTAGATGACCCGATTTTGGTATGTAATTGCACCAGAGATAGAACTATGTAATTCTATCATAGTCCTTAGTATCTATTTCCTTTTTTTGAGTATGCACACTGAGGACGAGGACTGTGTCTCACTCATTTCAATATACCTAATGTCAAGTGCAGTGCCTGGTGCACAGTAGGTGTTCACTAAATATTTGATAAATGATGCTGAGGTGAGTGAATTGCCTGAGCCCGCGGGTTTGAGACCCACCTGAGCAGGTGAGACCTCATCTCTACAATAAATAAAAAAATCAGCTGGGCGTGGTAGCGCATGCCTGTAATTCCGGCTACTTGGAAGGCTGAGGGGGAAGTATCGCCAGAGCCCAGCAGGCCTAGGCTGTGGTGGCCGGGAGCGGCCACTGCACTCCAGTCTGGGCGACAGAGTGAGACTCCAACTCAAAACAAACAAGCAAACAAACAAAAATATTTGATAAATGAATAAATGAATTAAATACATTCATTCTGTACAATTCAATTTATTTCTCCAATAAGTTAAATCAGAACTAGCTGATATTAGTGATGATTAAGTACAAAAAACATTCCAGGCAGGATTCTTATATATAATTCACATATTCACTTTATTATGGAAGAAAGCATCATTGTGTTAATCTGTATTGTTTTAAATTCTTGAGGTTTTGAGATCAGCTATGTATATTTTGGAACAGTCAAATATTTCTAGTGATTTGTTGCTTTTGTCCTTTGACATTAACATTCTTTACCCAACATATCTTTTCTTTGGGTCTGTTTTGCCTGATATCAAATTTATATCTACTTTATTATTTTTAATAAACTTTTTTCTTTTGGATTAAACTTAGATTTACAGAAAAAAATCATTGTGAAGCAAGTATTCTATATTAGAAATTATTCTGCTGAGTATGTTACATAACTTCCCTCAAAGATGTCTGTGTCCAGCTGGGCTCGGTGGCTCAGCCTGTAATCCCACACCTTTGGGAGGCTGAGGTGAGTGGATTGCCTGAGCCCGCGGGTTTGAGACCCGCCTGGGCAGCGAGACCTCATCTCTACAATAAATAAAAAAAAAAATCAGATGGGCGTGGTAGCGCGTGCCTGTAGTTCCAGCTACTCGGAAGACTGAGGCGGAAGGGTCACCGGAGCCCAGCGGGTCGAGGCTGCGGTGGCCGGGAGCAGCCACTGCACTCCAGTCTGGGCGACAGAGTGAGACTCCAACTCAAAAAAAAAAAAAAAAAGTTAGTGTCCTAATCCATGAAGCCTGTGGATATAAACTGCTCCCTTACATGACAAAATGGATTTTGCAGATCTGATTAAGGTTATATACCTTCAGATGAGGAGATTATCCTAGATTATTCAGATGAGACCAATTTAATTACATGAGTCCTTAAAAGCAGAGAACCTTTCCCAGTTATGTTTATACAGAGAATGGTATGATGATTGAAGATGGCTCAAAGAGAAGCAATGTTGCTGGCTTTGAAGATGGAAAAGATTTCCATGAACCAAGAAATGTAGATGGCCTATAGAAGCTTTCTAGAGCCTTCAGAAGAAACACAGACATGCTGACAACTTGATTTAGTCTAGTGAGACCCATGTTGAATTTCCAACCTACCAAACTGTGAGATAATAAATGCATGTTGTTTAAGTCACCAAGTTTGTGGTAATTGTTGACAGAATCAATAGGAAATGAATACAAGAGCAAAGTCAGTTATCATATCAAGGAGCTTCTAGAATACTTGCATCACTAGGTTTAATTTTCCTTTATTAAACATTTGCTGCTCGACAAAAATGATCATTAAGTCTTCATAAGTAGGGACTTCCAGCAAGATGGTGATGGGGCGGCATGGTCTGTGAGACCCTCTGCTCATAAAGACCCTAGCTCTCTCCCAAGGGCTGCAGCTCCCATCTTCTGCAGCCTGCTCTTCGCAGGGAGCTCAGCCGCCACCGTCACCTGCCACCCGCCGACACTACTCAGATATTAGGGCTGTCTAGGCTGCTACTGCAGTCGTGGATGCCACCACTGCGGTCATTCCCAGCTCGTGCCTGAAGTGACCCACGACTTCAGACTGTGAAGTCCCCACAAACAGGATCTTCTGATCGCCACTGCCTGGCTGCTGCTACCACTGCCACACCATGCCCCTACCCCGGATAAAGACCTGTGGAACTCCCCCTGTGAAGTTGCCATGGCAGGTCACGGATCCCTAACCAGCTCACTCCCATCTGGACTGTAACCACAAGATAGCACCACCCGCTGGGGAACCAAGGTAACAACATCAAAACAGGAATGACAGAGGCTCATCCCTCTTGATAAATAGAAAAAGCCAGATCTCAGTAATAGACTGGGCAAGGGGCCCATATCTGAACCGTTCTTCATAGCAGGCCAGGGGCAACTGACCCTAACTGTGAATAATTCTACCAGCCTGCAAAGACACCTAGAAATCAGAGCTGAAAGGACATTGGACTTAAAGGAAAAGTCTCAGAGTGTGCTTGGTTGGTTCTGTTATTCTACTGACTTTAATCTATCCCTTTTCCCTTTTTTTTCCTTTTTTTCCCCTTTTTTCTTATTTCTCTGTAAACCCTATCTTTGTATAAAGGAATAGCACACCAATAAGGAGGTTGGTGAGCATGTACGTTAGAATCATTGTATGTTTTAGCTTTTTATATGGTTGTTGGTTAGTTTTCAGTCGTGGTTATTGTTTTTCTTTATATTTGTTTTAGTCTTTGTGTCTCTTTTCACTTACCAGTTGGTACACTCAACTGTTTTCCCCTCTCATTCCTCTCTCTCTCCACCCCCCTCCCCCCACTGACTGCTCCATTCTCTTGCCTCTGTTAACCTCATTTTGCTTTCAGGGAGTAAACCTACAACCCCACTGCATGGACAGACTCCAAGGCAGTGGGAAGTGGGTTTCAGACTATCCATATAGCTGTTGGCAGATACCGGGATATGCAGAGAGATTTTAAATCACAGTTCCCCCCTTAATTAAATCCCAAAACTACAAAGAGGAGTGCCCTCAACCCACAGTCCAACTCCAGAACTGAACAAAGTAAGAGGAAATACATTAGGAAGAATAGGAGACCGAACAAACAGAAGTAAAAGAAACCCCTCCATCCATGAATAACAGAATTAAAGAAGATGGGGAAGTGGAGGGAAGGGAAAAGTAAGGAGGAAAAATCTGCACAAATGAAGAAAAACCAAAAGAAGACTATATGGCTCACACAGACCCCTGGGAGGTCAGACACTGAGAAAACAGACTTCAGAACACAAACAATGAAGAGCCCCCAGAGTGACTGGTCACAAGCAACAAACCCAGACATCAAGGCATTAATAGAGAAAATTTTAAAAAAATTGAGGAGAGACAAGAGGAAAATAGGAAGGAACTGATGACAGAAATAACAGCAGTAAAGAATACTGTGATGGAAATAAATAACAAACTAATTAGCATGGAAAGCAGAATTAGTCAAGCAGAAGAAAGAATCTCAGAACTTGAAGACCAAAATACAGAACTAACTCAAACTGTCAAAAACATAGAAAAGAAGCTTAAAAAGTCAGAAAAAAACCTTCAGGAGATAAATGATTACTTCAAGAGAGCAAACCTAAAGGTAATTGACTTTCCTGAGGCAGAGAGAGAGTCAGATTTCACACTGGAACAAACATTTCATGAAATCATTCAAGAAAACTTCCCTCATCTCATCAATGATGCAAAAATTCAAGTACAAGAGATTCAGAGAACCCCTGAAAGACAACAAATGGGAAGACCAACTCCCAGACACAAAATAATTTGCCTAAACAAAGTAGCTATAAAAGAAAAAATCCTAAAGACAGCAAGAGAAAAAGGCCAGAATACCTACCAGGGAAGACCAATTAGAAAAGCAGGAGATTTATCTACAGAAACCCTCCAGGCTAGGAGAGCTTGGAGCCCTATCTTCAAAGTTCTAAAAGATAAACAATTTCAACTGAAAATTACCTACACAGCCAAGCTAAGCTTCATCAGTGAGGGAGAATTGAAATCTTTCCCAGATATCCAATCCCTAAGAACCTACGCTGCCACCAGACCACTGCTACAAGAAACACTTAAGAAAACATTGAACACAGAAGAAAAGGAAAAAAGACCAACAACGTACTTCACAAGAGTACAGGCAAAAGATTAAAAAACACACATGATCCAACTCCAAAACCAAAAGAAAGACAACAAACAAACAGAAACAACAACTCTGTAAGAACTTTATGCCAGGTATCAACTCTTGCATTTCAATAATTAGCCTAAATGTGAATGGACTAAATGCACCACTGAAAAGACATAGAATGGCAAAATGGATAAAATATCACCAGGCAACAATCTATTGCTTTCAAGAGACTCACCTCACTAGAAAGGACACTCACAGACTCAAAGTAAAGGGATGGGAAACAAACTTTCAGGCTAACGGAATACAAAAGAAAGGAGGAATAGTGATCTTAATTTCAGACAAAATACCCTTCAAGCTATTAAAAATTTAAAAAGATACAGAAGGCCACTAATAATGATAAAAGATTCAATCCATCAACAAGAAATATCCATCTTAAACATATGTACCCAACATAGGAGCACCAACTTTCATAAAGCAGCTACTAGGTAAACTAAAAAAAGATATCGACTCCAACTACCATCATAGCTGGAGACTTCAACACCCCACTCAGAACCCTAGACAGATCATCATCAAGACAAAAAATCAGCAACAAGATCTGAAACCTCGATGTGACTCTTGACCAAATGGACTTAATTGATACCTACAGAACACTCCATCCAAAGACCAGAAAATATACATTCTACTCATCACCGCGTGGTACATACTCTAAGATCGACCACATACTTGGTCATAAATTAAGTATAAGCAAATTTAAAAGAACCGAAATTTTACCATGTACCTTCTTGGACCACAGTGGAATAAAAATAAACATCAGCCGGGCTCGGTGGCTCAGCCTGTAATCCCGCGCCTTTGGGAGGCTGAGGTGAGTGGATTGCCTGAGCCCGTGGGTTCGAGACCCGCCTGGGCAGCGAGACCTCATCTCTACAATAAATCAAAAAATCAGCCGGGCATGGTAGCGCATGCCTGTAATTCCGGCTACTCGGAAGGCGGAGGCGGAAGGATCGCCGGAGCCCAGCAGGTGAGGCTGCGGTGGCCGGAAGCGGCCACTGCACTCCAGTCTGGGTTACAGAGTGAGACTCCAACTCAAAAAAAAAAATAAAAAAAAAAATAAAAATAAACATCAACACCAACAAGGTCCCCCTAAAACCCACAAAGACATGGACACTAACCAGCATGATGCTAAACAGCTCCTGGGTCAATGATGAAATCAAAACAGAGATTACAATTTACCTGGAAACAAATGAAAATGAAGAAACATCTTAACAAAAACTCTGGGATGCCATGAAAGCTTTAGTAAGAGGGGGAAATTTTTATCCCTACAAATGCACATGAAGAAAATGGAAGGATCACAAATTAAAAGCCTAACAAGCCACCTAAGGAAGCTGGAAAAGCAAACCACAAAAACCCTAATTTCAGCAGAAGAATCCAGATCAACAAAATAAAAGCCCAAATCCAGGACATAGAAGACCAAAAGATAATACCAAAAAATCAATGAAACGAAAAGCTGGTTCTTCAAAAGGATAAACAAGACCAATGGTCCCCTAGCCAGACTGACCAAGAGAAAGAGAGAAAAAACCCAAATAAACACAATCAGAAACACAAAAGAGGAAGTCACATCTGATCCTGAAGAAATACAAAAGATTATTAGAGACTACTACGTACACTTGTATGGAAACAAACTTCAAAACCTTAAGGAAATGGAGGACTGTCTGACATCACAAAACCTGCCTAGGTTGAAACAAGAAGAAATTTAGACCCTAAATAAACCAATAACAATCAAGGAAATTGAATACATAATAAGAAAACTACCTACCAAAAGAAGCCCTGGTCCAGATGGCTTTCCAGCAGAATTCTACAAGACATTTAAGGAGGAGCTGATACTAATCCTACTGAAGGTATTCCAGGTAATTGAAAAAGATGGAACTCTCCCCAAATCATTTTAAGAAGCCAACATCACATTGATACCCAAGCCAGGTAAAGACCCAACAAAGAAAGAGAACTACAGGCCAATATGTTTGATGAACATAGATGCTAAAATTCTCAACAAGATCCTAGTGAACCAGATTCAACAACACATCTCAAAAATCATCCATCATGAACAAGTAGGCCTCATCCCTGGGATGTAAGGCTGGTTCAACATTCATAAAACCATAAATGTAATTAAATACATTAACAGATGTCAAAACAAGAACCACATGATTATATCGTTAGATGCAGAAAAAGCTTTTGATAAAATCCAGCACCACTTCTTGATAAAACCCTCAAACATCTAAGCATACAGGGAACATATCTCAAAATAGTAAAAGCCATCTATGAGAAACCCACAGCCAGGATATCCTAAATGGACAAAAATTGGAACCATTTCCCCTGAAAACTGGAACAAGACAAGAATGCCCACTCTCACCCCTCCTATTCAATATAGTATTGGAAGTCCCAGCTAGAGCAATCAGAGAAGAGAAGGCAATCAGGGGTATCCAAATAGGAAAAGAGGAAGTCAAGCTATCTCTCTTTGCAGATGACATGATCGTGTACCTTGAAAACCCAAGATAATCTGTCAAAAACATCCTTACACTGATAAAGGCCTTTGGCAAAGTCTCAGGATATAAAATAAGTGTACAAAAGACAATCGCATTTCTTTACACCAATAATAAACAAACAGAAGCCCAAATAAAAAGCACAATTCCATTCACAATAGCAACAAAAAAAAATGAAATATCTTGGCATCTTCCTAACCAGAGACGTGAAAGACCTTTACAATGAAAACTACAAAATACTGCTCAAAGAAATCAAAGACAACACCAATAATTGGAAAAATATCCCATGCTCATGGATTGGAAGAATCAACATTGTGAACATTTCCATCCTACCTAAGGCAATCTACAGATTTAATGCAATACCCATCAAATTACCCGCAACATTCCTCACAAACCTAGAAAAAACAATACAGGAATTCATATGGAAACACAAATGACCAAGAATAGCCAGAACAATCCTAAGCAAAAAAAAAACAAAGAAGGTGGTATCATATTACCAGACTTCAAACTTTACTATAAAGCTACAATAATCAAAACAGCTTGGTATTGGTACAAAAAACAGGCATATAGATCAATGGAATAGAATTGAGATTCCGGAAGCAAAATCTCAATTTCTCAACCAACTCCTCTTCGACAAAGCCTCTACCACCTACTACTGGCGAGAGGAGATCTATTCAGTAAATGGTGCTGGGAAAACTGGCTGACCACATGCAGTAGACTCATACAAGACCCCTATCTGTCTCCATACACAAAAATTAACTCTAAATGGATCAGAGACCTAAATGTAAAACCTCAAACCATAAGAACCTTAGAAAATGCAGGACATAACCTTATGGAAATTGGAACTGGCATCGAATTCCTGAACAAAACCCAAAACTCATAGGCCATAAGAGATAAGATAGACAAGTGGGACCTCATTAGACTGACAAGCTTCTGCAAAGCCAAGGAAACCATCAAGAGAGCAGGGAGACAGCCCACAGACTGGGAAAATGTATTTGCCAACTCCAGGTCTGACAAAAGGGTTGATATCTTGGTTCTACAAGGAACTCAAACGTGCTGAGAGGAAAAAACCAAACAACCCCATTATAAATTGGGCAAAAGATATGAACAGACACTTCTCAAAGGAAGACAACCGAGCAGCCAACAGACACATGAGGAAATGTTCAATCACACTAATCATCAAGGAGATGCAAATCAAAACCACATTGAGATACCACCTAACTCCAGTCACAATGGCCATTATAAATAACTCAAAAAACAACAGATGCTGGTGAGGATGTGGAGAAAAGTGAACAATTCTACACTGTTGGTGGGAGTGCAAACTAGTACAACCTCTGTGGAAAGCAGTGTGGCAATTCCTAAAAACTCTAAATATCAATCTACCGTATGACCCTGCAATCCCCCTACTGGGGAAAATACTCTGAAGAATTCAAATCACTATCAAAAAGATATCTGCACACGAATGTTTATCACAGCATTGTTCACAATAGCAAGAACCTGGAACCAACCATGCTGTCCATCAAAAGAGGACTGGATTTAAAAATGTGGTACATATACACAGTGGAATTCTACGCAGCCATAAAAAAGAACAAAATCATGAATTTCGCAGTAACCTGGTTGGAGCTAGAGTCTATGATACTGAGTGGTCTCTCACAGAAACAAAGATCTGAGTATCACATGTTCTCACTCATATAGTGGCGCCCAATGCCTGGGAGCTTGAAGGTAATCTTTTTCTTTTCGGGACAGATAGGACCTCACCTGGGGCGCCACGGGCCCCCCTGTAGAGATAAGCAGGGTGAGAATAGGTGGGAAGTGGTAGAGCCCTGATATAATCATGGGCCAGAAACAGTCTACACGCAGGAGACTGTTTATGAATGTCTTACTCGATACGTTATCTAAAAAGGGAATTAAGGTGTCTTCTACTAGATTGGCTTGTTTTTTGTGATTTGTCCAGGCACAATGTCCCTGGTTCCCACAAGAAGGCACCGTTGATTTGGCTATTTGGACCAAAGTTGGGGAAAAACTTAAACTCTGTTATACTTTGCACAGACCTGATGAGGTCCCTGTTGATGCTTTTGCCTTGTGGAATATTATTAGAGATGCTTTGGATCCACGACATGAGTATTCCAAATTCCCTACCAAATTTACTAAAGAGGATGATCCTATATTGGCCTCTAATTCCTCTAAAGCTGTGTCTATAACTCCTCCCTTGGATAACAGCACTCCATTCCCAGCGGATGAGGCTAGTTTGAAAAAGGAGGCAGTTCAGCATCATGAGCAAAAGCATCCTGATAATTTAATTAATTTATCCTTGACCCAACCTTCTCCTCACTATGTACCGAGGAAGTCTGCTTTCACTCCTGGGCACTCCCTCTCGTCCAAGGCACCTTACGTTGGTATTAAGGGAGCTAAAAGGCAGGCTGAGGAGGAAGGTGATTTGGATTTTTCTTTGTGTTTTCCAATTTTGTTTGATAATGAATTTGAAGATGCCCCTCCGGTATGGGAACCATTGCCATACAAACTCTTAAAGGAGCTCAGGGAAGCTTGTTCCCAGTATGGACCTTTGGCCCCCTATACCTCCACACTTATGGAATAGTTCACTAACCATTGGATGACCCCATATGATTGGCAAATTCTTGCTAAATGCTGTTTAACAGGAGGAAATTTTTTGTTGTGGAAAGCAGAGTTTGAGAACCAGGTTAAACAGATGACTGCCCAAAACAGACAGGATGCACAGACCCCAGACATTATTACTGCTGAAATGCTCATGGGGACTGGGGCTTATGAATCTGTGGATGCTCAAATAGCTATACCAAGAGATGCCCTAGTACAACTTAATATCTGTGCAGCCAGAGCTTGGAGAGCACTTCCTGTTAGTACTAACCAGGCTACCCCCCTAGGAGAAATTAAGAAAAAGTCTTATATGGTACATTTTTATTCTATGGTGAATGGCTGGTTGTTTGGAAAAAAAAAAGAAAGGGAAAGGAAGAAAAAAAGGGTATAAAACAAAAATAGAAGGTTCAAGCATTAAAAAAAATGGCTTGAGTATATCAAACATGGTACGTGAAAGTCAAAAAGCTTTTTGGTCATAAGCCTGTTTTAATTGTAATACCTTACACTGCTCCTCAGATAACTTGGCTTTGTAAAACGTGCCCTGTGTGACAGTTAGCTGTAGCCCACTTTACTGTGCAAGTGGACTCCCACTATCCTCCTTCTCCACTTCTCACTTTTGCAAAAAATCATTCTTTTATCTTTCTTCAGGTTACCAGTGCTCAACCTCTACAAAATGCTAGCTTGGTTTTTACAGATGGCTCCTCTTCTGAAACAGCGGTTACTGTTATTTAATGGTGTTACTTCTTGTTTTCAAACAGATTGTAATTCCACTCAATGAGTTAAGCTGTTTGCAGCTTGTCAGGTCTTTGCAGGGAATTTTAATCTCGACACTGGCATTATGTTACAGGTGTACTGTGTCATTTAAAACTGCTAGTCTTCAAGCTATCTCTTCCTTTTCTCCCACTAACATAATTGTTCTTTTATAAACCATTCAATTACATATTTGTGCTAGCACAGAACCTGTTTATGCTACTTATTATTCATACTCATTCTACTCTTCCTTGGTCCATTATCTAAAGGCAATGCTCTTATTAATGAGGCTATGTAATTTTTTGCTTTTCCTTCATTAGCAGCTACCGCTTCCCATGCCTTTTATCATCAGAATGCCTAAAGTTTACTTCACCTATTTGGGTTCCGGACCGCCTCATTAGAAATGTCCAGCTTCCCACCCCCAGCACAGTGCTGCGAGAACCTGCAAACCACCAACTTGGGGACAGCTGAAAGTGCTGATACGTGATGCAAAGGATTTGGTTTGGTTTCAAATTACTTCTCTTACTCTCTCTACTGTTTTTATTGCTATACTGGCTATTATAGCAAGCCAGGTGGGTTGTATTTATTTTAAAAAAAAAGGAAATCTTATTGGGCTTATATCCCAAACCCTCCAATGTTCCAGCCTGTTACATGGGATACTAAGATTATTACTGTTTTTACTAATCTTTCCTCTTTAAAAAAAGGCCCCACTCTTTTTTCATTGTGGGCCAAAACTGTAATCAATCATAATTTTTCCTTTTCAGGTTGTTCTAGTTCTCTTTCAATATGTTTTAGTTTACCTAAAAAATCAAACTACTTGCATAAATTGTAAATTAACTAATTGTCTTACTTTTTCTAATTCATATAGAGAATTTATGATTCTTAAATAGCCTTCTTATTTGATGGTTTCTGTAAAACTTCCATCTCTTTGGTATGATGAATATAGTTTAAGAACATTATATGAGCTTAACTCACTGTTGTCACGACCAAAAAGATTTATAGCAACTTTAATTTTAGGAATTACAGCTTTGATAGCCATTGCTACATCAGTCTCAGTTTCAGCCATAACCTTAGCTAAAGAAGTACATATTGCTACATTTACAGATCAGTTATCCAAAAATGTCTCATCAGCTTTAGCAGCTCAAGAAATTATTGACCAAAAATTAGAAAGTAAAGTTAATGCATTAGAAGAAGCTATTTTGATTATAGGACAGGAACTTGTAGCCTTGAAAATTAAATTGGCTTTGAGATGTCATTAGAATTTAAATGGATTTGTGTCACACCTCTTCAAATGAACAAGTCTATTCATACCTGGGATAGAATTAAAAATCATATCTCTGGAATTTGGAACCATTCCAACATAAGTTTGGATCTCTCCAAGCTTCATCAGGAAGTACAAGACATTAGCTCTGCTGAAAAACAATTTGAATTCACCCAATTGGCTCAGTCAATCTATAACAAATTTTCTTCATTTGTCAATCAAAAATCATTATTGTCTATATTAATCAATGTGGGAATTTGTGGAGGAATAATCTTGCTACTATTATGCTTACTTCCAGTACTCTTCAAATCATTGAAAAATAACATCTCTCGACTAAGCACGGAATTTCACAGCTTTGTATTAAAAAACAAAAAAGGGGATATGTTGGGAGCCAGCCTTGGAGGCCCACCTGATTGACAGGGTCCGGGTGGGCCGAAGACCTCGGGCCGCAGGCGAGCCCAGGAAGCTGAGGCCCTTCTGTCTTTCACCTTTGCTGTTTGATACCGCCGAAGAATTCTGTGCAGTCGTGGAAGAAGAACTGGCATGTTTATGTGAAGTACTCACAGCTAACCTGGAAATATCATGGTTTATTTTTCCATTTTTCCCACTATGCCACTTGACCTTTTCTAACATATGCAAGGGTTAAACTCTGAAGCACATCAAGAATGCTTTCTTTCACTTGGTTATAAGTTACTAGATATTGCTTAAGTAATAAATGATACAAGTATATCTACTCCTTATTTGATTTTTGATTATGCAGTTTAGTGTTTAGACATAAGGATTTTTAGAAGCACAAGTTTATAGTAGTTCATTATAAATTCATTATAAGTTCTAATACTTATCTAGGAGTTTGTAGGTGACTTATAACACTGTTTTCATTAACTTAGGACAAAGATTATGTTAAGGTTTTTACTTAATTCTATAGTTAAAACTCTAAGTTAACATATTGAGTAGGTTTTCACTGAACTCAGAATATAATAATCAGACACTTTTATGACAGAGCAGCTAAAACAGAAAGCAACCTTGAGGGGCCTGGGAAACATTACTAAAAGTTTCTTTTGAGTTCTCTTTAGAAACAAGCACTTCAAGATAAGAGAAAAGTAACGAGGACATCTGGACAAGGGAGGCGATCACAGGACTCTGAAGAACATAAGAGCCTAAGATGAGAATATTCCTGACACATAAAGAAATATACACTTAAAGAAACTTTCTTGAAACATTTGTAATTTGGGACATTGGACTGAGAGTGTCATTGTTGGCTTTATGAACAAGATGTAGTCTGAAGGCCTATGGGAATCTTGGTTTGTTCGCTACTAAGACCACTAGCTGGTAACTTTTAAAAGATATGTATGTGAAATAATTTTCTTTGTCTTGCCCTTCACGAATGGTATAAAAGCTCTGTATTAACTAGCATTAAATTGTCATCTGTTCAAAAAGCAGGTGTCCGGTATATGATCTTCGTCGTCGCCTATCTGTCTCTCCTTCAACACTACCCACGACCCTTGTGAGGGCGGGCCCCCGCAATGAATTTCGCAGCAACCTGGTTGGAGCTAGAGTCTATGATACTGAGTGGTCTCTCACAGAAACAAAGATCTGAGTATCACATGTTCTCACTCATATAGTGGACCTTGAACATCTACCATAATACTTTAAATAATAAAAAAAAAGAACTGACAGTGGTGGGAAACTATGGGGGGCATAGGGAGGGGAATGGAGGTAGGACTAACGGTAGTCAATATCTGTCTGGGGATGGGGAGACACCCCTTATAAACAAGGGTGCCTGAACGATGCACATTTGTATACCTAACCCTTACCTGTACCCCACAATTTTTTAATGAAAAATAATTTAATAAAAAAAAAAAAAAAAGTCTTCATAAGTCAACCTAGAATATACCTTAATGGCAGCAGTGTTCAATACAATACTTTATAAGCATCCTGTTCATCTTTAATGACATCCCTCCTTAAAGTATCATTATTAGCATAAAAAAATCTAACTACCATGCACCATTATCCAGCAGCCTGAGAATACAAGCCCTTTAGATGATCCCGTTAATACTGGTATTTACAAACACCTCTGTAGGATCCCTAGAATAAAGGCTATAACAAGAATTGCTAAGAGGAGAATTCATATTTTTATACAAAAATAAGTATTTTATTATTTTGTTTTATTTCTCAGCTTTGTTGAGGTGTGATAGATACAATTTGTATATATTCAAATGTAGAGAATGTGATATTTTGATATACACACATAGTGAAATGATCACCACAATCAAGCTAGTTAACATACCTATTACCGCACTTAACTTTCTTTGGTAAGAATACTTAAGATCAAATCTCTTAGAAAATTTCAAGTATATAATACATTATCATTAAATTTAGTCACTGTGATATACAATAGGTCCCCATAACCTACTTATCATATAACTGCAAGTTTGTACACTTTAACTAATTTCTCACCACTTCCCTCATCCCCTGATCCCTTGTAACCACCTTTCTAGTCTTCATTTCTATAAGTTTGACTTTTTCGATCCAAATATAAGATCATGCAGTATTTGGACAAATATCCAGGTATATATAAAGTGATAGGAAAAAAATATACCTCACAATGTCCAAAAAAAAGGTAGTGTCTATACAGAGAATGATACGATGATGGAAGCTGGATCAGAGAGAAGCAATGTTGCTTTCTTTGACAGTTGGGACGGTGTGGCTATAGTAGTAGTGAATAAAGTAACCTTTAAGGTAATAATTATTACTAAAGAAAAAGAGGAAATTTCATAATAGTGAATCACTGTAACAGGAAAAATAATATCCCTAAATATATATGTACTAATAATATAGCTTCAAAATATATCAAAGGTGATAGAACTAAAAGAAGAAATACACGAATTCACAACCATAGTTCGAGATTTTAAAAATTAACAAATAATAGTTGGTACATATGTAGCAAGTTCATTTTTAGAAAATATTTTGCATCAGACAAATTTGGGGGTTAAAGAAAGCACTATTGGCCATATATATCAGAGAGGAATCTCTCTGAGCTTGAAAGTAAATGGGCCATCTCCTTTTATCCTGGGGAACTGGATTAGCTATGTGGCCATCCAAGACCAACAATGTCTCAAATGAGATCTTGTATATGAAAGTGTTTTGAAACTATAAATTGCTATATAAATGTATTATTACTGCCAACTTCTCTTCAACCTAGTCACTTTTTTCTTTAAGGTTCTATTTGCATCGAGCATCCTCAATAATAACACTATGAGACATAATAATAGCTCATATTTTCAGAGCAATTTTCAGCTTTCAGTTTTCTTTTACCTGCATCATCTCATTCTATTCTCACAAGAAACTGTGACACTGAGGCTCAAGTTTTATTAACCTCATGGACAGAGGAGGACACTGAGGTTACAATTAGGCGACTATACTAAAAATCATTGGATTGCAATTTAAGTGAGTAGATTGTATGGTGTATGAATCATATTTCAATAAAGCTGTTCTACAAAAAAATTTATTCATACCCACAAATTAAAAAAAATCATAAATTACTGACCCAGGGTCTCATAAGTTGTTACTTTCAGAGCTGGATCTTTCTTGCAATGATTGAGACTCAGGAAGTGAAAGAAACTGTGAAGCAGAACAGTTATTATTAAATCACCAAACGTCAAATCACAAGACATAATCATTCCAAGTTCTGCTCAAAACTGAGTTTTCCTCATCTCACCCTCCTTGTAGAAGCTTTTACATTTCTTCATGCCTTGATCAACTCTTCAGGCACTATGTTAAGCCTGAACCTAGAAGTGAAGTCTGTCAACACATGCAGCTCTGCAAAGCAGGTCAAACAGAAGCAGTGGTAATGAAGCAGAATTGCCAATGTGCTTTCCCAATGGACTGTGCTTAATAACATTTGTTCTGTTTGTCTAAAATAAAATAAAATGTCCAAAATAAAGGGGAATATTTAAAGTTAATTTAATTTTCTGTACAAATTAGATACTTGTGTAACACAAAAAAGCTGTATCTGCTGACTGTGCCATATAATACTTTTTATTCCAATTTTTAACTGAAAAAAAGAAAGCTAGCTGTTTCGTCCAAATTTATGAGACAAAAAAACCTTGAGCTTGGAATAACCATCATTCTTCATTTTTTTCATTAGGGAAATAACATGGATCTTGTTATGAAACAAATATTACTAAGAATTTTCTAGGCAAAATTGTGTTACTCTCTATACCCTTAAATGATCTATACAGATTTTACTTCCCACATATTTCCCAGTGTGCACCTGATCTATGAGCTGACATTTCTTTGTGAATATTTAAGCTAATGTCTGGTATGGTCTCCTGTGCCGAATCAAACAAAACTTTTCTATTTGACTTTAGTTAAGTGTTATGTATTTGCTTATGAATATTGCCTAGAAAAAATGGGCCATCTATCTTAAAGAGATTATTTGGTATCTGTATAAATGAGGGTCCCTAAAAGACTTTTTGGGGATTTTATTCTCAAAGAACACATTTCAAGAAGCTTTACATTTACCCATGCTATAGAAAGCTATCCCAGCCGGAAAATGAAAATACCATCTCACTAATTACGTTCTTTCATTGTCAGAAAAAAGTTCTGTTGGATGTACTGAGGCTGTCTCAGTAAATGATACGTTTGCACGTCTTTCTTGAAAGATGAAGGGCATTTGGTAAAATTCACTATACTCACCTATGTCACCCAGAAAAAAGTGCTGCCAGCTACAAAAACCTTTACTAGTGTGAATTTTGTTTCAGAATTTTACCATTACTGAAAATTTGTATTGCATCTGCTCTGCCTATAACAATCTTGTGTTTTGCAACGTGAGTAATTGATCCACAAGAATGCTTACTAACTCCACAGTTTGTTTGCTTTGTTTTGTTTTATTTTTGAGTTGGGTTCTCACTCTGTGGCCCAGGCTTGAGTGTAGTGGCATGATTAAGGCTTGCTACAGTCTTGACTCTTGGGCTCAGGTGATTCTTAAGTCTCAGGCTTATAAGTAGCTGTGACTACAGGCATGCACCACCATGTCTGGCTAATTTTTGTATTTTTTTGTAGAAATGAGGTCTTGCTATGTGGCCCAGGCTGGTTCCATTTCTTAAAAAAAAAAATATTCAGTTTTGATTCAGATTTTAACAGATTTTTACACAACATCCATGTGAGTTCCTATCATATCCTAATCCATTCTGACCACTTTTTAAAATAGTTACCTTTTTTCCAGATCTCTAACGTGTATTCACCTGACCTAGGTTTCACCTACACCATTCTTTCCTGACAACTGAAATACTTACCTGTAGATTAACTAAATTATATTAAAGATTTATTTTAACTTGTCTCTCAATTTGGTGAAGCCAACATGCGGAGAGAAGAAAACAGAAACTTTCATAAACCAGAAATGATGGAGAGGGTCTTAGAAATCATCTGATTCATATCCTCATTTTTTTTACAGTAGAATATTCTTTATTTAAAAATGCTTCTAGAGACAAATGCCTGACACAGAAAGATATTCATGACATAGTTAAATAATCATTATAAACAGTATGCAAAATAGAATTCCAAAAACATTAAAAAAGAGAAGAAAGAACACAGTACAACTAAAGGAAGAGGACAGAGACAAAAAGAAAAGGTAAAATAAAGAAAATTGTAGCCACCAATAAACTTTTTTCACTGTGATTCACTTTAATAAGTGCATCATTAAAAATCTTGGTTTACTACAAACACATATATATAAAATATGTAATGGAAACATTTTTTTTTTCAATCAGTATTTTTTATTATGGTTTTGTGGAGTACAGTTAAGGGTTAGGTGTACAATTATGTTTCATTCAGGCACCCTGTTGATAAGAGGTGTTTTCCCCTCCCCCCACAGATATTTGCTACTGTTAATCCCATCCCCCTCCCCCCCATAGTTTCCAGTACCGTCAGTCATTTTCTTATAGTATTACATTGGATGTTCAAGGTCCATTACATGAGTGAGAACATGTGATATTCGGATCTTTGTTTCTGTGAGAGGTCACTCAGTATTATAGACTCTAGTTCCATCCAGGTTGCTGCGAAATTCATGATTTTGTTCTTTTTTATGGCTGCATAGTATTCCATCGTGTATATGTACCACATTTTTTTTAATCCATTCCTCTTTTGATGAGCAGCATGGTTGTTTTCAGGTTCTTGCTATTGTGAACAATGCTGCGATAAACATACGTGTGCAGGTATCTTTTTTATAGAGTGATTTGTGTTCTTCAGGGTATATTCCCAGTAGGGGGATTGCAGGGTCATATGGAAGGTCAATTTTTAGAGCTTTTAGGAATCGCCACACTGCCTTCCACAGAGGTTGCACTAGTTTACACTCCCACCAACAGTGTAGAAGTATTCCCTTTTCACCACACCTTCACCACACCCTCTCCAGCAGCTGTAATAAACAAACAGAAACCCAAATAAAAAACACAATTCCATTCACAATAGTCACAAAAAAAAAAAAAAAGAAATACCTTGGCATCTTCCTAACCAGAGACGTGAAAGACCTTTACAATGAAAATTACAAAACACTGCTCAAAGAAATCAAAGCTGACGCGAACAAGTGGAAAAATATCTCATGCTCATGGATCGGAAGAATCAACGTTGTGAAGATGTTCATCTTACCTAAGGTAATCTACAAATTCAATGCAATACCCATTAAATTACCAAAACATTCTTCTCAGACCTAGAAAAAACAACACAGGAATTCATATGGAAACACAAGCATCCAAGAATAGCCAGAACAATCCTTAGTAAAAAAAACAAAGGAGGTGGTATCACAATACCAGACTTCAAACTTTACTATAAAACTACAATCATCAAAACAGCTTGGTATTGGTACAGGAAAGGCAAAGATCAATGGAACAGAATTGAGATTCCAGAAGCAAAACCTCAATTTCTCAACCAACTCATCTTTGACAAAGCCCCCACCACCTACCAATGGGGAGAGGAGAACCTATTCAGTAAATGGTGCTGGGAAAATGGCTGACCACATGCAGAAGATTGAAACAGGACCCCCATCTATCCCCATGCACAAAGGTTAACTCCAAATGGATCAGAGACCTAAATGTAAAACCTCAAACCATAAAACCTTAGAAAAGGAAGGAAATCCCTCATGGAAATCAGAAATGGGATCCAATTCCTGTAAAAAAAAATTAAGAGAGAAGATAGACAAATGGGACCTTATTAAACTGACAAGCTTCTGCAAAGCCAAAAAAATCATCAAGAGAGCAGGGAAACAGCCTACAGACTGGGAAAAAGTATTTTCCAACTCCAGGGCTGACAAAGGCTTAACATCCTGGATCTACAAGGAACTGAAACACACTGAAAAAAAGAA